>JAHLGO010021099.1:4335028-4494858 GCA_020615895.1 Ceriops decandra | reverse complement strand
TTTTTTTTTTTTGAACTATATTCATTGTAAAAACAATGTCCATAAAACATCTATACCATGAATTCATTCAATTCCAACAAACAATGGTGTCCATGATATTGATTTGCATTTCTTGTTGATATTAATTGATTGAATTCCAAAATAAAGTGTCCCTCCTATCATTTCTGGTAAGTAATGCTCCCCTTTTGGTTCCAAAACACTTTTTCATCCAGTGATCATGACATGAAGATTTGTGGTTAAACTACCTTGAATATTAATTAAAACATACAAGTCTAAACACCTTTAAAACTCTAAATGTCTTTACTTCCATCAATCAAAAGAGTCATTCACCTTTTAATTATCCTTTGTGTCCTTTCTAAGAACTATATTCATTGCAAAAACAATGTCCATGAACCATCTATACCATGAATTAGTTCAATTCTAAAAAATAATGGTGTCCTTGACCTTGTTAGCATTTCTTGTTGATATTAATTGGTTGAATTCCAAAATAAAGTGTCCATCCTATCATTTCTGGTAAGCAATGCTCCCCTTTTAGTTCCAAAAACTCGTTTTGATACATGATCATGAAATTAACATTTGTGGCTATCCTACCTTTTATATTAATTAAAACAAGTAAGTCTAGTCAACATTAAAACTCTAAATGTCTTACTTCCATTAACCAAATGAGTCATTCATCTTGAATTGCATTTTGTACTAACATTAAGTGGTTTAATTCCCAAATAATGAGACTTTCTAATCACCTTATGCTAATCAAGTTCCTCATTTTGTTACAAGGACTATTTTTCATGCAATGACCATGAAATTATCTTTTGTGTCCTTTTTAACAACTATATTCATTGTAAAAACAATGACCATGAACCATTTATACCATGAATTCATTCAATTCCAATAAACAATGGTGTCCTTGATCTTGATTAGCATTTCTTATGGATATTAATTAGTTGATCTCCAAAATAAAGAATTCCTCCCATAATTTCTGGCAGGCAAGACTCCCATTTTGGTTCCCAACACACCTTTTTATATAGTAATCATGAAAATAACTTTTGTGACTAATCTACTTAGTAAATTAATTAAAACAAACACGTTCAAACACCATTAGAACTACAAATGTGTTTACCTCTTTCAACCAAAGGAGTCATTCATGTTGGTCTGCATTTTATACTAATGTTAAGTGGTTTAATTCCAAATTAATGAAACTTTCTAATCATTTCCTACTAATCAACCTCCTCATTTTGTTACAAGGACTATTTTTCATGTGATGACCATGAAATTATCTTTTGTATGCATTCTAAGAACTATATTCATTGCAAAAACAATGTCCATGAACCATCTATAGCATGAATTCATTCAATTCCAAAAAACAATGGTGTCCTTGATCTTAATTAGCACTTCATGTTGATATTAATTGGTTGAATTCCAAAATAAAGTGTCGCTCCAATCATTTCTGGTAACCAATGCTCATTTTTTGGTACCAAACACACTTTTTCATACATTGATCATGAAATTATCATTTGTGGCTATCCTACCTTGTATCTTAATTAAAACAAGTAAGCCTAAATACCATTAAAACTATTAATGTCTTTACTTTGTTCAACCAAATGAGTCATTCATCTTGGATTGCATTTCATACTAATGTTAAGTGGTTTAATTCCTAAATAATGAGACTTTCTAATCACCTTGTGCTAAACAGGCTCCTCATATTGTTACAAGGACTATTTTTCATGCAATGACCATGAAATTATCTTTTGTTTCCTTTTTAACATCTATATTCATTGTTAAAATAATGTCCATTATCCAATTATACCTTGATCTTGATTAACATTTCTTGTTGATATTAATTGATTGAATTCCAAAATAAAGTGTCCCTCCTATCATTTCTAGTAAGCAATGCTCCCCTCTTGGTTCCAAACACACATTTTGATATATTGATCATGAAATTAACATTTGTGGTTATCCGACCTTCTATATTAATTAAAACAAGTAAGTCTAATCACCATTGAAACTCTAGATGTCATTACTTCCATCAACAAAAGGTGTCATTCATCTTGCTTTGCATTTTGTACTAATATTAAGAGGTTTAATTCCAAAATAATGAGACTTTCTATTCACTTCATGCTAATTAGGATCCTCATATTCTTACAAGCACTATTTTTCATGCAATGCCTATGAAATTATCTTTTGACTCCTTTTTAATAACTATATTCATTGTAAAAACAATGTCTATGAACCATCTATATCATGAATTCATTCAATTCCAGCAAACAATAGTGTCCTTGATCTTTATTAGCATTTCTTGTTGATATTAATTGGTTGAATTCCAAAATAAAGTATCCCTCATATCATTTCTGGTAAGTAATGCTCTCCTTTTGGTTCCAAACACACTTTTTGATACATTGATCATGACATTAACATTTGTGGTTATCCTACCATATATATTAACTAAAACATGTAAGCTTAAAAAACATTAAAACTCTAAATGTCTTTATTTCAATCAATAAAAGGAGTCATTCATCTCGGTTTGTATTTCGTAATAATATTAAGTGGTTTAACACCTAAACAATGAAACTTTCTAATCACCTCATGCTAATCGGGCTCTTCTTTTTGTTACAAGGACTAATTTTCATGCAATGACCATGAAATTATCTTTTGTGTCCATTTTAACAACATTATTCATTGTAAAAACAATGTCCATGAGTCATCTATACCATGAATTCATTCAATTGCAAAAAACATTGGTGTCCTTGATCTTGATTAGCATTTCTTGTTGTTATTAATTTTTTCTCATCAAAAATAAAATGTCCATTCGATCATTTATGGTAAGCATAAATCCCCTTTTGGTTCCAAACACACATTTTTGATATAGTGATCATGAAATTAACATTTATAACTAAACTACCTAGTATATTGATAAAAATAAACAAGTTTAGACACCATTAAAACTCAAAATGTCTTTACTTCCATCAACCAAAAGAGTCATTCATATTGGTTTGCATTTTATGCTAATGTTAAGTGGTTTAATTCCAAAATAATGAGACTTTCTAAACATTTCATGCTAATCATGCTCCACGTTTTGTTATAAGGACTATTTTTCATGGAATGACCATGAAATTATCTTTTTAGTCCTTTCTAAGAATTATATTCATTGTAAAAACGATGTCCATGAACCATCTATACCATGAATTCATTCAATTCCAAAAAAACAATGCTGTCCTTGATCATGATTAGCAATTCTTGTTCATATTAATTGTTTGAATTCCAAAATAAAATGTCCCTGCCATCATTTTTGGTAAGCAAGGCCCCCTTTTTGGTTCCAAACACTCTTTTTGATACAATGATCATGAAATTAACATTTGTGGTAACCTACGTTGTATAACAATAAAAACAAATAAGTCTAAACACCATTAAAACTCTAAATGTCTTTACTTCCATCAACCAAAGGACTCATTCATCTTGGTTTGTGTTTTGTACTAAAATTAAGTGGTTTAATTCCTCATGCTAATCAGGCTCCTTTTTTTGTTACAAGGGCTATATATAATTCAATGACAATGAAATTATCTTTCTCTTTTCCTTATTAACAACAATATTAACAATGGTGTTGTTGATCTTAATTAGCATTTCTTATTGATATTAATTGGTTGAATCCCAAAATAAAGTGTCCCTCCTATCATTTTTGGTAAGCAATGCTCCCCTTTTGCTTCCAAATACACTTTTTGATACATTGATCATGAAATTAACATTTGTAGCTATCCTACCTTGTATATTAATTAAAACAAGAAAGTCTAGACACCTTTAAAACTCTAAATGTCTTTACTTTTATCAACCAGATGAGTCATTCATCTTGGTTTGCATTTTATACTAATATGAAGTGGTTTAATTCCTAAATAATAAGACTTTTTAATCAACTCATGCTAATCAGGCTCCTCTTTTTGTTACGAGGAATATTTTTCATGCAATGACCATGGAATTATCTTTTGGGTCCTTTCTAGATCTATATTCATTGCAAAAACAATGTCTATAAACCATCTTGAAGTTCTCGACTTCTCCATAGGATCTACTTGTTTGTGATACTGACAGGGGGGTGAATTAGTATCACCACAGTTCGTAATTCGTGAGTAAGTGAACAACTTTAACCTCTCTTTAAAAGCAAACTCTTTCTCAGAGTTGACTAAGGTAGATCTATTGCTACCTATTAATCACAATAGTCCTCAAAGTCACCTTTCAGACACCTTGCTTAATAGACAATTCAGATGTTGTTGTTTAGGTCTTCGTTAGGTTATGGGTTGGCTGATACTTTAACTGTATTCATAACTCAATTCAAAACACAGAACGTAAAGCAAATTAAGGACACATGAGATTTACATGGTTCTGTCAATGTGACATACATCCATGGTGGTAGGGACTCTCCCTTACCGAGACTATCCACTATAATTAAGACTTCCAGTTACAATTATTGTCTTAATCCTCTGCTCCTTTCACTATTGCAATTACTAAGCAAGTACAATAAAAAGTGTGTCACTTACTCTTCTAGTTTGTCTTGCCTCTGTTGAATTGAAAGATTGCTCCACTACCGCTTAGAAGTTAATTACAATGCTCTTTAACCTCTCTTGAAGAAATATGAAAATATGTTGAGTTCTTTTTGTGCTTCACTGTTGTTTCACATAATTGCTTTCATCATCTCACTATCTTACTCATCTCCTTGTCTCACGGCTCACCTCACATTTCTGGTTTACTGTTCCACGTCTCACGGCCTGCCTGTCCATTTCTCTCTCTCTCTCTTGCTATATAGCCGTATATATATATTTTTCTCTTTTTCCAATGGGTTCTCCTCTTCTCTCTTTTTCTCTCCTTCGTCCAACAGCTTTTCTATCTCTTCCAAGTGTTTTCTCTCTCTTCGTCCGTAGGCTTCACTGTATGGCTATGATTTCTCTCTCTCACCGCTGGATTTCTCTGATTTGCTTAATTTTCATGTCACTTACTATGTCTACCCTTCTTCTAACTTGCCTTGCCTCTGTTGAATTGAAAGGCTACTCCATTGCTGCTTAGAAGTTTACCGCAATGCTCTTTAACCTCTCTTGAAGAAATTTGGAAATACATTGAGTTCTTTTAATGCTTCGTTGAATTTCTTCTATACTATGTCTCACACAACTCCTGCTTTCACCGTCTCCTTGTCTCATGGCTAGCCTCATGTTTCTGGTTTGCCATTCACGTTTCTCTCTCTCTTGCTATCCTACTGGATTTCTCTCTCTTATCGCTGAATTTCTCTCTCTTTCACGTTGACTCCTCTATTCTGGCACCGGCTCACTTGGTTGGTTGCCATTTTGCTCTTCCGGTCTACCATTTGGTCGTCTAGCCCCTTCAACCATCTCTTTCTTTTCTTTATTTTGGCTGACCACATTCATTGTTCACCCCGGCTGTCTCCTCTTTCTCTCTCCCTCAACCTTTGTTCTTTGTTCAACCTCACTGTCTTCTCTTTCTCTCTCTTGACAGTTGCTTTTCGTTCAGCGTAGCCGTTGACCGTCTCCTCTTTCTCTCTCTCTCTTGACGGTTACTGTTCCCTCGATGGCTATTGTTCACTTGACGGCTACACTGTGCGGCTACAGTATTAGGCAATTAGTTTGGCCTTTATATACTCTCCATAAAACCCTAATATGGTGAATTTACGTTTTTGTCCCTCAATGTTTCTTTTACCTTCTTGCCCTTCCATGTGACTTTACTTTCTTGCACACTTAAACCTAGTTGACAACAATAACAACCTATACAAGCTTATGGGAACAAAAATAGTATATAAAGACTTGGAAGACAAAATTAGGGCAAGGCCAACACAATTGAATACACGACAAAATACAAAACTGTGTGGATGGCCAAATAGAGAAAACAGAAAGACACAACACACGGCCAAAGCACATCGATGGCAAGAGAATAGTAGAATAGGGGATGGCAAAATAGAAAAGAGGAGGTCAACAATTAAGGAAATCGTAGCCGTCATCGAAAGAAGGAGAAAACAAAAATTGAGTAAATCAGAGAAATTAAGGGGTAAGAGAGAGAAATCAGAGCCACACAGTGAAGCCGTTGGATGAAGAGAGAGAAAACAGTTGGAAGAAAGAGAAAAGCCGTTGGACAAAGGAGAGAAAAAGGGAGAAGAGGAGAAGCCATTAGACAAAGAGAAAAATATATATACGACCAAATTGGAGCCGTTGTCGGGAGAAGGAGAAAAGAGGACCAAAAAAAGGGGAGAAAATCAAACACCACCGATACGCCCAAAATACACCCAAAGAAGAGAGAGAAGCCATCGTTAGAAGAATAGGGGTGGTCGGCCAAAACACAAGAGAGACGACCAGACTAGAGAAGGAGAGAGAAACTTGACGTCCATACTAGAGAAGTTGACAAGAAGGAGAGAGAGAAACTCGATAGGCAGACCAAAGGAGTAGACGGGAAGGAGAGAAAAAATATGGCCAAATAGGGGAAAAGGAGTGAAAATCTAGAACAGCCAAAGATGGGTGGACGAAGAGAGAGAGACCGTCAGCATAAGAGAGAGAAATCCGGTGGTAAGAGAGAGAAATCCGATTGGATAGCAGGAGAGAGAGAGAAATGGACAAGCAAGCTGTGAGACGTGTAGTGGTAAACCAGAAACGTGAGGTGAGCTATGAGACAAGGAGATGGGTAAGATAGTGAGAAGGTGAAAGCAGGAGTTATGTGAAACAACGACGAAGCACGAAAAGATTTCAACATCTTTTCAGATTTCTTCAAGAGAGGTTAGAGAGTGTTGCGGTGAACTTCTTGCGGTGACACTCTTTGTATTGTACTTGCTTAGTAATTGCAATAATGAAACGAGTAGAGGATTAAGACATCCATTGTAACTAGAATTCTCAATTATAGTGGATAGTCTTGGTAAGGGAGAGTCCCTACCACCGTGGATGTACATCACGTTGACAGAACCACATAAATCTCGTGTGTCCTTAATTTGCTTTACATTCTGTGTTTTGAATTGAGTTATGAATGTAGCGAAAGTATCTGCCAACTCATAACCTAACAAAGACCTAAACAAGAACATTCGAATTTTCTATTAGGCAAGGTGCTTGAAAGGTGACTTTAGGGATTATTATGATTAGTAGGTAGAAATAGATCCACCTTAGTCAAGTCTGAGAAAGAGTTCACTTTTAAGAAGAGGTTGAAGTTGTTCACTTTCCTGCAAATTGCGAATTGTGGGGATACTGATTCACCCCCCTCTCAGTATCACAAACTAATAGATTCTACGGAGAAGTCGGGAACTTCAATTGGTATCAGAGCATAGGTTCGCTAGTTTGAAACTTAACAGCTTGGTGTACTAGTTTAAAGGGATCTAGAAATTTGACTTGTTCAACATACTGAGAAATGGAAGTCGGTACCAGCACTAGCACCACTTACAGTAAGGAGATTCCAATCTTCAACGAAACCAACTACCTTATGTGGAGAGCAAGAATACAAGTGGTATTTGCAACCATGAGCATGGGTGAAACATCATCATTTCAGCATTAACCTAACCCCAGAGGAGTTAAGGCAATTTGAGATAAATGGGAAGGCCTCAAACATCATCATTTCAGCATTGACAGATGCTGAGTATGATAAAGTTATAGACTGCAAATCTTCCAAGGAGATATGGGACAGGTTGTAGAAAATCTATGAAGGTGATGCAAAATGACAAAGGCTAAGATTTATGTATTTAAGGAGAAATATAAATCTCTTAGAATGCAGAAGAATGAGATAGTTCAAGAGTTCTTCACCAGGGTTATTAATGTTGTAAATGACCTAAGAAGTCATGGGAAGAATAAGAAGGACTCATCGATCATGAACAAAATTCTTAGAATTCTACCTGAAAGGTTTGCCTCGAAGGTAGTAGCCATAGAAGAGAGTAGAGATCTCAATTCTATATCTTTGCATGATCTCTAGTGCAATCTCATTACATATGAGATGAGGATAAAGTAAGTCGAAAGCTCTGCAACAACGAAGGTATCAAAAGAGGCAGCTTTCAAAGCTATGAAGCACTTGAAGATAAGAGAAGAGGAAGAATCATCCAGTGAGGATGATGATGGTGATGAGGAAGGAAGTGAAAGTGAAGTATTGGCTTACTTCATAAGGAAATTCAAGAAGGGGTCTAAGAAGGGAAAAGGATAGTTGTCCTTAAGATGTTATCGTTGTGGGCAAACTGGACACTTTGCTTCTCAGTACAAAGTGAAACTTGGTGATGACGATAAGGATGGTGATTATAAGTAAAAGTCAAGATGGAGAAGATCATCATTCAAATCAAAGAAGTCCAGCAAAAAAGACTGCCAAGCCACAGAAGAATAAGAGAGGCTCATTCAAGAGTTATGTGAGTCAGACAAAAGAAGCTGATGAAGAGGAAGATGAAGACTCATTAGATGAGCATGCCTTTATGGCATTAGCTCAAGGTGGTAATTCAAAAGAAGCTGATGAAGAACCAGATCTTGAAGTTGAGTTGGAAGTAGCTTCAAAGGAGATAATCAGAAGGGGTAGAACCATAAAAAGGTTGGAGGCTTACATAAAACAAGTTGATGCAAAGTCTAAAGAAGCTGAAAGTCAAAAGGATGAAATAAGAGCTGAACATATTGACTTGAAGAGAAGATTTGAAGAACAGATCAAAATATGTGAAGACCTTACAATAGAGCTTGGCTTAAGGACTTCAACAATTGAAGAAATGAAGATAGAGTTGCTGAGACTTCAGCAACAACTCAAAAATAGTGAGGAGAACTTGCAGAAGTTTGAAGTGGTAGGAGAAGCTGCTTCCAACTCAACTTCAAGATCTGGTTCTTCTTCATAAACTTCCTCTTCCTCTTCAGAAGTTGAATTACCACCTTGAGCTGATGCCATAAAGGCATGCTCATCTAATGAGATAATCAGAAGGGGCAGAACCATAAAAAGGTTGGAGGCTTACATAAAACAAGTTGATGCAAAGTCTAAAGAGGCTAAAAGTTAAAAGGATGAAATAAGAGCTGAACATATTGACTTGAAGAGAAGATTTGAAGAACATATCAAAATATGTGAAGACCTTACAATAAAGCTTGGCTTAAGGACTTCAACAATTGAAGAAATGGAGATAGAGTTGCTGAGACTTCAACAACAACTCAAAAATAGTGAGGAGAACTTGCAGAAGTTTGAAGTGGTAGGAGAAACAAGCTCTGTAAGAGAAAAGAAGAATGAGACTTTGCCACAGAAGTTGAAAGAGAAGGATGTGACTTAGGTAAAGATAACTGAAGAAGAGAAGATAGTTATCAACCACAGCTAGGGCTAAAAATGATGTATGTGGTTAAAGAGCAACAGCCTATAGTAGCTATGTCTTAGAAAGAAAAGAAAGTTAGCCAGTAGAGGGCTATGGCTGAACAAAAGAAGTAGAAGAAGGTGACTGAAATGAAAGTCACACAAACAAAGAAGCCAGCTACTTTGCCTACACAGCAAGTGATGAACAGAAGAAGACAAGATGTGATTAGACCCAAAAAGAGGCAGTTTCAAGGTCATTGCCTTTATTATAGAGTTTAGGGTCATATGGCAAGTAACTGCTGGTGGAGAAAGCTAATATATGTCTCAAATTTGAGAAGATATGATGCTGCATATAGGGGGAGACAATACAAAATTCATAGGAGAACACCTATCGTGAGTTCTTGCACATACTGTAAAAGGCAAGGACAGATTGACAAGGAGTGTTGGTGAAAGCCCAAACCAATGGTTTTAAAGAATAAGTTTGTTGTATTGGTAGACTTGGCATAGTGTGAAAGGTGCGAGCAAGATGGCCATAATGCCAAGGGATGCATGATACTTCTCCCTAAGCAAGAGAATGCAATCAATGGCATAGTAAAAACAAACGGTGTAGTCAAAGCTGAGAAAAAGGAGAAAGCTATCTTCCAGCCAGTTCAAAAGAAGGAATATAAAGCAAAAAGGGAGGTGGCTAATATAGCTGAAATTGCACTAAAGGCTGATTGCAAGGATAAGCAATGGATCCTTGATAGTGGATGCACTTCGCACATGATGGGAGACAATAGTAAATTATCAAAGCTAAAAAAAATGAAAAGTAGGCAGATCAAGTTTGGCAATGATGATTCACTCAACATCAATGGTCAAGGGTCAGTGAATATTGGAAAAGGAAATCTGAAAGATGTCTACACGTTGAAGAACTCAGATATAATCTAACATCTATTAGCCAACTATGCAACAATGACCACAAAGTGATATTCACAAAAATAGGTTGCCAAGTAAAGAGTAAAGAAGGCAATACTGTTGCAGTCGGGAAGAGAACAGTTGGAGATTTATATATGATTGATAAGGACAAGGACAAGTAGTCGTTTACTCACCAAAGAAGAATAAAATTGACTTTGGCATAGGAGGCTGGGACATTTATCATAGAAGAACACGAGGAAGCTGACCATTGCTCATGTAATTAGAGACATTCCCGACCTCAGGAAAGAGAGAGAGAGAGAGAGAGAGAATGTTTGCTTAATATGCTTTAAAGGAAAACATGCCAAAAAGTAGTACAAGACCAAAGAGTTCAGTTCTGAAGCAGTGCTTGACATTGTGCATACTGATTTGTGTGGACTGATGAGGACAAAGGTTTGAAAGGCAAGAGGTACTTCATTTTGTTTGTTGATGGTTATTTGAGAAGGACCTGCCTCATACACCTCAAACATAAGTTAGAAGTTTTGAATTGCTTCAAGAGATACAAAAGATTAGCTGAAAATGAGAGTGGAAGGAAGATCAAAGTATTGAGGTCAGATCAAGGCACTAAATTTACAAATAAAGTTTTTGAAGATTATCTTGAGAAGCATGGAATTCATCATCAAATGTCAGTAGCAAGAACACCTCAACAGAACAGGGTGGTAGAGAGGAAAAATAGAGTTGTGGTTGAAATGGCGAGAACTCTACTGCTGGAATCCAAGCTTCACATAAGATTTTGGATAAAAGCAACATTTATAACCGTGCATCTACTAACTAGAGTATTACTAAGGCATAATACTGATAAAACTCTATATGAGTTATGGAGTGGGAAGAAGACAACAACCAAGTATCTCAAAGTCTTTGGTAGCCGATGTTTTGTGAAGAACAAGGAGCAGAACTTGGGAACATTCAACACTAAGTCTGATGAAGGCATCTTTGTGGGATACTAAAAAAAGATAAAAGGTTAGAGTTTTCCTACATAAGCTGGGAAAAGTGATCACTTCTAGTGATGTGAGAATAGATGAGAACTATTAAATAATGCAAAATGGAGAAGTTGAGGACAAAGAAGAAGATGACTTTAATGTAGATGAAGAATCAGACAGAACAAGAAGTAAGTTTAGACTTAGAGAAGAGTGAGTCTGAAGATGAAGAAAGAGATCCTCTTGCAACTAAGACAGTGCGAGGAAGAAGGACAAAGAAAACATGGATTAGTACTCATCAAGGAGATCAAATCATAGGTGACCTATCAACAGGAGATACAACAAGAAGAAGAATTATGGGAGCTACTCTTTTACTCTCACAATTTTAACCTAAATCTATTGAAGAGGCTATTCAAGACAAAGCCTGGGTCAAAGCTATCAATGAGGAGCAGGATCAAATTGAGAAGAATGATACATGGAACTAGTTCCAAGACCCACTAATAAGAATGTCATAGGAACAAAATGAGTGTTTGGGAATAAACACAATGAAGATGGCAAGGTGGTAAGGAACAAGGCTAGGCTGGTTTGCAAAGGTTACACTCAGATAGAAGGGGTAGATATTGATGAAACTTTTGCACTAGTAGCAAGGTTAGAAACTATCAGAATGTTTTTAGCTTTGGCAGCACATAACAGGTATAAAGTCTATCAAATGGATGTGAAATCCACCTTTTTGAATGGGCTTATGAAAGAAGAAGTGTATATTGAGCAACCCGATGGAGTACAAATCAGTGAGGATGAGACACATGTATGCAAGCTGAAGAAAGCCTTGTATGGTCTTAAGCAAGCTCTAAGAGCATGGTACAGTAGGTTGGATGCATACTTGAGAAGGTTGAACTTCAAAAGAGGAATGGTTGATAATAATCTCTATGTGTTCAACTCAAAGAAAGGCTAGTTGATAACCATAGTATATGCAAATGACATCTTTGGAGGGGATCACTCTGAGCTATGGCAAGATTTTGCATAGAAGATGAGTGAGGAATTTGAGATGTCATTGATTGGAGAAATGACGTACTTTCTTGAATTACAGACTAAGTTAACAAAAGGTTTGGCATAGAGGATAACAGACCTGTCAGTACTCTTATGACAATGGGCTGTAAGTTAACAAAAGATCAGGAGGGAAGGAGTACAGGCCCTATAGAGTACAAGAAGATGATAGGGAGCCTTTAATTCAATAGAGGCAAGACAAGCCAAAAGGGTAAGTGACACGTTTTGTATTGTACATGCTTAGTAATTGCAATAGTGAAAAGAGTAGAGAATTAAAGACATCCATTGTAACCTGTATTTACATAGTCTTGGTAGAGGGAGAGTCCCTACCACCGTGGATGTATGTCACATTGACAGAACCACGTAAATCTCATGTGTCCTTAATTTGCTTTATGTTTTGTGTTTTGAATTGAGTTGTGAATGCAGCTAAAGTATCAACCAACCTATAACCTAACAAAGACCTAAACAAGAACATCCATATTGTCTATTAGGCAAGATGTCTGAAAGGTGACTTTGGGGACTATTGTGATTAGTAGGTAGCAATAGATCTATCTTAGTCGAGTTTGAGAAGGAGTTCACTTTTAAGAAGAGGTTGAAGTTGTTCACTTACCTGCGAATTGCAAATTGTGGTGATACTGATTCACCACCCCTCTCAGTATCACAAACTAATAGATCCTAGGGAGAAGTCAGGAACTTCAATTGGTATCAGAGCACAGGTTCATTAGTTTGAAACTTAACAGCTTGGTGTACCAATTTGATGGGTTACAGAAGTTTTGCTTGTTCAGCATATTGAGAAATGGAAGCTGGTACCAGCACTAGCACTACATACAGCAAGAAGGTTCCAATCTTCAACGGAATCAACTACCATATAGAGTGAAAATGCAAGTGGTATTTGCAACCATGGGTATGAACGTGGTGAAATGCATACATGAGGGTTTTGTGGCTCTGGAAGAAAGTAAAAACCCAACCTCATAGGAGTTAAGGCAGTTTGAGATAAATGGGAAGGCCTCAAACGTCATCATTTCAACATTGACAGATATTGAGTATGCTAAAGTTATGGACTACAAATCTACCAAGGAGATATGGGATAGATTACAGAAATTCTGTAAAGGTGATGGCAAAATGAAGGAGGCCAAGCTTCAAGTTTTCAAGGAGAGATATGAATCTCTTAGAATGCAAAAGAATGAGATAGTCTAAGAGTTCTTCACCAAGGTTATTGATGCTATAAAGGACCTGAAAAGTCATGGGAAGAACAAGAAGGACTCATCTATTTTGAAGAAGATTCTGAGAATTCTGCTTGAGAGGTTTGCCTCAAAGGTAGTAGCCATAGAAGAGAGTAGAGATCTCAATTTTATGTCTCTGCATGATCTCCAGTGCAATCTCATTGCATATAAGATGAGGATAAAGTCAACTGAAAGCTCTGCAACAACGAAGGTATTAAAGGACGCAGCTTTCAAAGCTATGAAGTACTTAAAGACAAGAGAAGAGGAAGAATCATCTAGTGAGGATAATGATGGTGATGAGGATGAAAGTAAAGGTTAAATGTTGGCTTACTTCACAAGGAAATTCAAGATGGGGTTTAAAAAGGGAAAAGGACAGTTGTCCTTGAGATGTTATTGATGTGGGTAGACTGGACACTTTGCTTCTGAGTACAAAGTGAAACTAGATGATGATGATAAGGAGGAAGATGAAGAATTATCAGGTGAGCATGCCTTTATGGCATCAGTTAAAGGTGGTAGTTCAACCTTTGAAGAGGAAGAGGAGGTTGATGAAGAAGATCCAGATCTTAAAGCTGAGCTACAAGCAGCTTCAAAGGAGACAATTAGAAGGGGCAGAACCATAAAAAGGTTAGAGGCCCATATAAAACAAGTTGAAGCAAAGTCTGAGGAAGCTGAAAGTCAAAAGGATGAAATAAGGGCTGAACATATTTACTTAAAGAGAAGATTTGAAGAACATATCAAAATATGTGAAGACCTTACAGTAAAGCTTGGCTCAAGGACTTCAACAATTGAAGAAATGGAGATAGAGTTGCTGAGACTTCTGCAACAACTTAAAAAGAGTGAGGAGAACTTGCAGAAAGTGGTAGGAAAAACAAGTTCTACAAGAGAAAAGAAGAATAAGACTTTGCCACAAAAGATGAAAGAGAAGGCTGTGACTCAGGTAAAGATAACTAAAGAAGAGAAGATAATTATCAAACCAAAGCTAGGGCTAAAAATGATGTATGTGGTAAAAGAGCAGCAGCCCATAGCTACAACATCTCAAAAAAGAAAAGAAATCAGCCAGTAAAGGGCTACGACTGAACAGAAGAAGGAGAAGAAGGTGATTGAAATGAAAGTCACATAAGCAAAGAAAACAACTATGTTGCCTACACAGTAAGTGATGAACAAAGGAAGACAAGTTGTAATCAGACTCAAGAGGCAGTTTCAAGGTCATTGCCTTTATTGTGGAGTTTGGGGTCATAAGGTGAGTAACTGCTAGTAGAGAAGGTCAATATATGTCTCCAACTTGAGAAGATACAATGCTGCATATAGGGGGAGATAATACAAAATTGAGAGGAGAACACCTGTCGTGAGTTCTTGCATATGCTATAAAAAGCAAGGACACACTGACAAGGAGTGTTGGTGGGAGCCCAAACCAGTGGTTTCAAGGAACAAGTTTGGTGTATTGGTAGGCTTTGAATAATGTGAAAGGTGTAGGCAAGTGGCCATAATGCCAAGAGATAAATGTCACTTCTCCCTGAATAGGAGAAGGCACTCTATGGCACAATGAAAATAAGCGGTGCAGTCAAAGCTGAGAAAAAGGAGAAAGCTATCTTTACACAAGACGGGAGACAAGAGTAATGCAATGATGATTCACTTAACATTAGTGGTCAAGGGTCAATAAACATTGCAAGAGGAAAGCTGAAAGATGTTCTACACATTGAAGGACTCATATATATTCTAGCATCTGTTAGCAAACTATACAATGAAGGCCATAAGGTAATATTCACAAAAACAGGTTGCCAGGTAAAGAGTAAAGGAGGCAATACTGTTGCAGCTGGGAAGAGAACAGCTGGAAATTTGTATGTAATTGATGAAGAAAGAGATCTTCTTGCAAATAAGATTGTGCAAAAAAGAAAGCCAAAGAAAACATGGACTAATGCTCATCAAGAAAATCAGATCATAGGTGACCCATCAGTAGGAGTTACAACAAGAAGAAGAATTGTGGGAGCTACTACTTTACTCTCATAAATTGAACATAAATCTGTTAACGAGGCTACACAAGATCTAACCAAATCTCTATCTAATTGAAAAGCACAGAATGAGTCTATCTGTACGAATGCCTCCTAAAGCCTGAAAATCAGGTGAATCCTCCATCTCTACTTTACGAGTTTTTCAAATTTGTAATTGGTGGCAACGGGGGAGAGAAGCAACAATGCAAGGGGAGCTGTTAAGAAAGGGGGAGTTGAAACTGCTACAGAGTGGCTTTTGTTACGAGTGTTGCCAACAATTACAAAGGGGGAGATTGTTGTTCCCACAGCTGCGTATGAGTTGTAATTGTTGTCAACTAGGTTTAAGTGTGTAAGAAAGTAAAGCCACAGGGATGGTAAGAAGGTAAATCCACATGGAAGGCAAGAATGTAAATACGCTACATAAGCGTTATTAGGGTTTCATGGAAGAGATATATAAAGACCTTGGAAGACAAAAATAGGGTAAGGCCAACACAATTAAATACACAGCAAAACACCAAACCCTACACAGAAGAACACCACCTGCAAAAGAAAAGAGTAGCTGTCGTGAACAGTAGCCATAGAGTGAATAGTGCAGCTGTCGTGGACAGTGTAGTTGTCAAAAATTGAACAGTGTTGTCGAAAAATTGAACAGAACAAAGAACGGCCAAATTGAGCAAATCGGAGCAAACTGTGTGATGACAAGAGAGAAAAACCCATGAGGAACAGCACACCACCGACACACTAGCTGTTGGATGAAGAGAGAGAAAATGCAGCCAACAAACAAAGAGAGAGATGCCACCGGAAGAGTAGACAATAGATTTGCAATGGCATGAGACAAATAAACGACACGACAATGAGAGAACCGTGAAATAGATGAAGAGAGAGACACCACCAGAGACGACCATTAGAAGATAGAGAACCATTAGCAAAAACAAAACCGTCGAGAGAGGGAGAAAGAGGAGACGGTTGAAGGAGAGTTGAACAAAGAACAACCGTCAAGAGAGAGAAAGGGGAGATAGCTAAAAAAGTGAGCATAATGAAAAAAAAAAAATGGCAGAAACCCAAGAATGACCAAATTGGAGTCAACAAGAAGGAGAGAGAAAACACAACCAAATAAGGGTAATGGAGAGAAAATTTGGAATGGCCAAAGAGGGGTGGATGAAGAGAGAGAAATCTGGCTAGACAGCAAGTGAGAGAATCTGATAGTGAGATAGTGAGATAAGGAGATGGGTGAGACCATAAGACAGTGAAAGCATGAATTGCGTGAGACAGCGTAGATAAGGAATTCGATGAAGCATTAAACTCAAAGTATTTCTAGACTTCTTCAAAAGAGGTTAGAGAGCATTGTGGTGAACTTCTAAGCAGCAGTGGAGCAGCCTTTCAATTCAACAGATGCAAGACAAGATAGAAGAAGGGTAGACATAGTAAGTGACACTCTTTGTATTGTACACGCTTAGTAATTGCAATAGTGAAAGGAGTAGAGAATTAAAGACATCTATTGTAACCTGTATTCACAAGTATAGTGGATAGTTTCGGTAGGGGGAGAGTCCCTACCACCGTGGATGTACGTCACATTGACAAAGCCACGTAAATCTCGTGTGTCCTTAATTTGCTTTACATTCTTTGTTTTGAATTGATTTGTGAATGTAGCTAAAGTATTAGCAACCTATAACCTAACGAAGACCTAAACAAGAACATCCATATTGTCTATTAGGTAAGGTGTCTGAAAAGTGATTTTGGGGACTATTGTGATTAGTAGGTAGCAATAGATCTACCTTAGTCAAGTCTGAGAAGGAGTTCCCTTTTAAGAAGAGGTTGAAGGTGTTCACTTACCTGCGAATTGCGAATTGTGGGGATACTGATTCACCCCCCCTCTCAGTATCACAAATTAGTATATCCTAGGGAGAAGTTGGGAACTTCAGCAAAGCTCCCCTTTTAGTTCCAAACAGACTTTTTGATATAGTGATAATGAAATTAACATTTGTGGCTAAATTACCCAGTACATTAATTAAAAGAAACAAGTATAAACACCATTAAAACACTAAATGTTTTTACTTCCATCAACCAAAGGAGTCATTCATCTTGGTTTGCATTTTATTCTAATGTTAAGTGGTTTAATTCAAAAATTATGAGACTTTCAAATCACCTCATGCCAATTAAGCTCCTCTTTTTGTCACAAGGATTATTTTTCATGCAATGACCATGAAATTATCTTTTCTTTCCATATTAACGACCATATTCATTGGAAAAACAATGTCCATAAGCCATCTATACCATGAATTCATGCAATTCCAATAAACAAAGGAGTCCTTTATCTTGATTAGCATTTCTTGGTGATATTAATTATTGGAATTCCGAAATAAAGTGTCCCTCCCATCATTTCTAGTATGTAAGGCACTTTTTTTGGTTCCAAATGCACTTTTTGATACAGTGATCATGAAATTAACATTTGTGGCTAAACTATCAAGTATATTAATTAAAACATACAAGTCTAAACACCATTGAAACTCTAAATGTCTTTATTTCCATCAACCAAAGAAGTCATTAATCTTGGATTGCATTTCATAATAATGTTAAGTGGTTTAATTCCTAAATAATAAGACTTTCTAATGACCTCATGTTAATCAGGCTCCTCTTTTTGTTTGAAGGATTATTTTTCATGCAATGACCTTGAAATTATCTTTTGTGTCCTTATTAACAACCACATTCATTGCTAAAACAATGTCCATGAACCATTTATACCATGAATTCATTCAATTTCAACAAATAATGGTGTCCTTGATCTTGATTAGCATTTCTTGTTGATATTAATTGGCTGAATTTCAAAATAAATTGTCCCTCCCATCATTTATGGTATACAAGACTCCCTTGTTGGTTCCAAACACACTTTTTTATATAGTGATCATAAAATTAACATTTGTGGCTAATCTATCTAGTATATTAATTAAAACAAACAAGTCTAAATACCACTAAAACTCTGAATGTGTTTACTTCCATTAACCAATGTAGTCATTCATCTTAGATTGCATTTCATACTAATGATAAGTGGATGAGACTTTCTAATGACCTCATGCTAATTAGGCTCTTCTTCTTGCTACAAGGACTATTTTTCATGCAATGACCATGAAATCATCTTTTATCTCCTTTTTAACAAGTACATTCATTGTAAAAACAATGTCCATGAACCATCTATACCATGAATTGACACAATTCCAAAAAACAATGGTGTCCTTGATCTTGATTATATTTTTTGTTGATATTAATTAGTTGAATTCCAAAATAAAGTGTCCCTCCCATCATTTCTAGTAAGCAAGGCTGCCCCTTTGGTTCCAAATAGACTTTTTGATATAGGGATCATGAAATTCACATTTGTGTCTAAACTACCTAGTATATTAATTAAAACAAATGAGTCTAAACACCATTACAACTCTAAATGTCTTTACAACCATCCACCAAAAGAGTCATTCATCCTGGTTTACATTTTGTACTAATGTTGAGTGACTTAATTCCTAAATAATGAGACTTTCTAATCACCTCATATTGATCAAGCTCCACTTTTTGTTACAAGGGCTATTTATAATGCAATGACTATGAAATTATCTTTTGTTTCCTTATTAATAACTATATTCATTGTGAAAATGGTGTCCATGAACTTTCTATGACATGAATTTATTCAATTCCAACAATAAATGCAGTCCTTGATTTTGATTAGCATTTCTTATGCATATTAATTAGTTGACTTCCAAAATAAAGAATCCCTCCCATCATAACTGGCATGCAAGGCTCCCCTTTTAGTTCTAAACACACTTTTTGATATAGTGATCATGAAATTAACATTTATGACTCAACTACCTAGTATATTAAATAAAACAAACAACTTTATATGCCGTTAAAACTCTAAATGTTTTTACTTCCATCAACTAGTGAAGTCATTCATCTTGGATTGCATTTCATACTAATGTTAAGTGGATTAATTCGTAAATAATGAGACTTTCTAATGACCTCATGTTAATCAGGCTCCTCTTTTTGTTACAAAGACTATTTTTCATGAAATGACCATGAAATTATCTTTTGTGTCCTTTCTAACAACTATATTTATTGTAAAAACAATGTCCATGAATTATCTATGCCATGAATTGATACAATTCTAAAAAAAAATGGTGTCCTTGATCTTGATTAGCATTTCTTATTGATATTAATTGTTTGAATTCTAAAATAAAGTGTCTCTCCCATCATTTCTGGTAAGCAAGGCTCCCCTTTTCGTTCCAAACAGACTTTTTGATACAGTAATTATGAAATTAACATTTGGGGCTAAACTACCCACTATATTAATTAAAACAAATAAGTCTAAACACCATTAAAACTCTAAATGTCTTTACATCTATCAATGAAATGAGTCATTCATCTTGGTCTGCATTTCATACTAATGTTAAGTTACTTAATTCCCAAATAATGAGATTTTCTAATCACTTTATGCTAATCAGCCTCCTTTTTTGTTACAAGGACTATTTATAATGCAATGACTATGAAATTATCTTTTGTTTCCATATTAACATCTATATTCATTGTAAAAATGGTGTCCAAGAACCATCTATAATATGAATTCATTGAATTCCAACAAATAATGGAGTCCATGATCTTCATTAGTATTTCTTATGGATATTAATTAGTTGATTTCCAAAATAAACAATCCCTCCCATCATTTCTGGTTAGCAAACCTCCAATTTTGGTTCCAAACACACATATTGATATAATGATCATAAAATTAACATTTGTGACTCAACTACCTAGTATATTAATTAAAACAAATGAGTTTACACACCATTAAAACTTTAAATGTGTTTACCTCCATCAACCAAAGGAGTCATTTATCTTGGATTGCATTTCATACTAATGTTAAGTGGTTTAATTCCTAAATAATGGTCTAATCACCTCATGCTAATCAGGCTCCTCTTTTTGTTACTAAGACTATTTTTCATGCAATGACCTTGAAATTATCTTTTGTGTCCTTATTAACAACCATATTCATTTTTAAAACAATGTCCATGAACCATCTATACCATGAATTCATTCAATTCCAAAAAACAATGGAGTCCTTGATCTTGATTAGCATTTCTTATTGATATTAATTATTTGAATTCCAAAATAAAGTGTCTCTCCCATCATTTCTGGTAAACAAGGCTTCCCTTTTGGTTTCAAAAACACTTTTTGATACAGTGATCATGAAATTAACATTTGTTACTAAACTACCTAGTATATTAATTAAAACAAACAAGTCTAAATATTATTAAAACTCTAAATGTCTTTACTTACATCAACCAATGGAGTAATTCATCTTGAATTACATTTTGTACTAATGTTTAGTTTATTAATTCCTAAATAATGAGACTTTCTAATGACCTTATACTAATCAATCTCCTCTTTTTGTTACAAGGGCTATTTTTCATGCGATGACCATGAAATTATCTTTTGTGTCCTTTCTAACAACTATATTCATTGTAAAAACAATGTCCATGAACCATCTATGCCATGAATTGATACAATTCCAAAAAAATAATGGTGTCTTTGATCTTGATTAGCATTTCTTGTTGATATTAATTGTTTGAATTCCAAAATAAAGTGTCCCTCCCATCATTTCTGGTAAGCAAGGCTCCCCTTTTAGTTCCAAATAGACTTTTTGATACAGTGATCATGATATTAACATTTGTGGTTAAACTACCTAGAATATTAATTAAAACAAAAAAGTCTAAACACCATTAAAACTCTAAATGTGTTACTTCCATCAACCAAAGGAGTCATTCATCTTGGTTTGCATTTTATTCTAATGTTAAGTGGTTCCTCTTCCACCATTACTTCTTAAATCATGACCTCATGCTAATCAGGCTCCTCTTCTTGTTACAAAGTCTATTTTTCATGCAATGATGTTGAAATTATCTTTTGTATCCTTTCTAACAAGTATATTCATTATAAAAACAATGTCCATGAATTAATACAATTCGAAAAAGAAATGGTTTCTTTGATCTTGATTACCATTTCTTGGTGATATTAATTAATTATATTCGAGAATTAAGTGTCCCTCCCATCATTTCTAGTAAGCAAGGCTCCACTTTTGGTTCCAAATAGAATTTGTGATATAGTGACCATGAAATTAATATTTGTGTGTAAACTACCTATTATATTAATTAAAACAAACAAGTCTAAACACCATTAAAACTCTAAATGTCTTTACAACTATCCACCAAAAGAGTCATTCATCTTGGTCTACATTTTCTACTAATGTTAAGTGGCTTAATTCCTAAATAATGAGACTTTCTAATCACCTCATGCTAATCAGGCTCCTTTTTTTTGTTATAAGTGCTATTTATAATGCAATGACTGAAATTATCTTTTGTTTCCTTATTAATAACTATATTCATTATGAAAATGGTGTCCATGGACTTTTTACTCTCCTTATGCTAATCAGGGTCCTCTTTTTGTTACAAGGACTACTTTTCATGCAATCACCTTGAAATTATCTTTTCTGTTCTTATTAACAACCATATTCATTGCTAAAACAATGTCCATGAACCATCTATAACTTGAATTCATTCAATTCCAACAAACAATAGTGTCCTTGATCTTGATTAACATTTCTTGTTGATATTATTTGGTTGAATTCAAAAATAAAGTGTCCCTCCTATTATTTCTGGTAAGCAAGGCTCCCTTTTTGGTTCCAAACACACTTTTTGATACAGTGATCATGAAATTAACATTTCTGACTAAACCACCTTGTATATTATTAAAACATACAAGTCTAAATACCATTAAAACTCTAAATGTCTTTACTTCCATCAACCAAAGGAGTCATTTATCTTTGATTGCATTTCGTACTAATGTTAAATGGTTTAATTCCAAAATAATGAAACTTTCCAATCACCTCATGCTAATCAAGCTCCTCTTGTTGTTACAAGGGCTATTTTTCATGAAATGACCTTGAAATTATCTTTTGTGTCCTTATTAACAACCATATTCATTGCTAAAACAATGTCCATGAACCATCTATATCATGAATTCATTCAATTCCAACCAACAATGGTGTCCTTGATCTTGATTACCATTTCTTGTTGATATTAATTGGTTGAATTCCAAAATAAATTGTCCCTTCCATCATTTTTGGTATGCAAGGCTCCCCTTTTGGTTCCAAACACACTTTTTTATATAGTGATCATGAAATTAACATTTGTGGCTAAACTACCTAGTATATTATTTAAACAAACAATTCTAAATACCATTAAAACTCAAAATGTCTTTACTTCCACCAACCAATGGAGTCATTCATCTTGGATTGCATTTCGTACTAATGATAAGTGGATTACTTCTTAAATAATAAGACTTTCTAATGCCCTCATGCTAATCAGGCTCCTCTTCTTGTTATAAGGACTATTTTTCATGCAATGACCATGAAATTATCTTGTGTGTCCTTTCTAACAAGTATATTCATTGTAAAATATATGTCCATGAACCATCTATACCATGAATTGATACAATTCCAAAAACCAATGGTGTCCTTTCTCTTGATTGCCATTCCTTGTTGATATTAATTAGTTGAATTCCAAAATAAAGTGTCCCTCACATCATTTTTGGTAAGCAATGCTCCCCTTTTGGTTCCAAACAAATTTTTTGATACAGTGGTCAAGAAATTAATATTTTTGTCTAAACTACCTAGTATATTAATTAAAACAACTGAGTCTAAATACTATTACAACTCTAAATGTCTTGTCAACCATCCACCAAAAGATTCATTCATCCTTGTCAACATTTCATACTAATGTTAAGTGGCTTAATTCCTAAATAATGAGACTTTCTAATCACCTCATACTAATCAGGCTCCTCTTTTTGTTACAAGGGCTATTTATGATGCAATGACTATGAAATTATCTTTTGTTTCCTTATTAACAACTATATTCATTGTGAAAACGGTGTCCATGAACTTTTTATAACATGAATTCATTCAATTCTAGCAATGAATTGGGTCCTTCATCTTGATTAGCATTTCTTATGGATATTAATTGGTCATCATTTTGGCAAGCATGGCTCTCCCTTTCATTCCAAACACACTTTTTGATATAGTGATCATGTAATTAATAGTTGTGACTCAACTACCTAGTATGTTAATTAAAACAAACAACTTTACAGACCATTAAAACTCCAAATGTGTTTACTTCCTTCAACCAAAGGAGTCAATCATCTTGGTTGGCATTTTATAGTAATGTTAAGTGGTTTAATTCCAAAATAATGAGACTTTCTAATCATCTTATGCTAATTAGGCTCCTCTTTTTGTTACAAGGACTATTTTTCATTCACTTACATTGAAATTATCTTTTGTGTTCTTATTAACAACCATATTCATTGCTAAAACAATGTGTATGAACCATCTATACCATGAATTCATTCAATTCCAACAAACAATAGTGTCCTTGATCTTGATTAGCATTTCTTGTGGATATTAATGGGTTGAATTTCAAATTAAAGTGTACCTCCCATCATTTCTGGTAAGCAAGGCTCCCCTTTTGGTTTTAAACACACATTTTGATATAGTGAGTATGAAATTAACATTTGTGCCTAAACTACCTAGTATATTAATTAAAACAAACAAGTCTAAATTCCATTAAAACTCTAAATGACTTTACTTCCATCAACCAATAGAGTCATTCATCTTGGATTGCATTTCATATGAATGTTAAGTAGATTAATTCCTAAATAATGAGACTTTCAAATGACCTCATGTTAATCACGCTTCTCTACTTGTTACAAGTACTATTTTTCATGCAATGACGATGAGAGTATCATTTGTGTCCTTTCTAACAACTATATTCATTGTAAAAACAATGTCCATGAACCATCTATACCATGAATTAATACAATTCATAAAAATAATGGTGTCTTTGATGTTGATTAGCATTTCTTATTGATATTAATTAGTTAAATTCCAAAATAAAGTGTCCCTCCCATCATTTATGGTAAGCAAGGCTCCCCTTTTGTTTCCGAATAGACGTTTTGATAAAGTGATCATGAAATTAACATTTTTGGCTAAACTACCTAGTATATTAATTAAAACAAACAAGTCTAAACACTTTAAATGTCTTTTGTACCACCCACCAAAAGAGTCATTTATCCTGATCTGCATTTTGTACTAATGTTAAGTGGCTTAATTCCTAAATAATGAGACTTTCTAATCACCTCATGCTAATAAGCCTCCCCTTTCTGTTGCAAGGGTTATTTATAATGCAACAACTATGAAATTATCATTTGTTTGCTTATTAACAACTATATTCATTGTGAAAATGGTGTCCATGAACTTTCTATAACATGAATTCATTCAATTCCAATAATTAATGTAGTCCTTGATCTTGATTAATATTTCTTATGGATATTAATTGGTTGATTTCCAAAATAAAGAATCCCTCCTATCATTTCTGGCAAGCAAGGCTCCCCTTTTGGTTACAAACATACTTTTTGATATAGTGATCATGAAATTAACATTTATGACTCAACTACCTAAGATATTAATTAAAACAAACAACTTTACAAAAAATTAAAACTCTAAATGTGTTTACTTCCATCAACCAAAGGAGTCATTCATCTTGGTTTGCATTTTATACTAATGTTAAGTGGTTTAATTCCAAAATAATGGGACTTTCTACTCTCATTATGCTAATCAGGCAATGACCTTGAAATTATCTTTTGTATTCTTATTAACAACCATATTCATTACTAAAACAATTTTCATGAACCATCCATACCATGAATTCATTCAATTCAAACAAATAATGGTGTCATTGATCTTGATTAACATTTCTTGTTGATATTAATGGTTGAATTCCAAAATAAAGTGTCCCTCCTATCATTTTTAGTAAGCAAGGCTCCCCTTTTGGTTCCAAACACATTTTTTGACAAAGTGATCATGAAATTAACATTTGTGGCTAAATTGCCTAATATTTTAATTAAAAAAAACAAGTCTAAATACCATTAAAACTCTAAATGTCTTTACTTCTGTCAACCAATGGAGTCATTCATCTTGGATTGCATTTCATACTATTAAGTGGATTACTTCCTAAATAATAAGACTTTCTAATGACCTCATGCTATCTTAGCCTATAAATAGGCACCCATTGTAAGCTCTGAAAAAAATCAGACAACTTTGAGTGAAATAGAAAGCAAGGGATTTTCTTCGTTGGTTCTTTTGAGGACTAAAGAACTTATCAAGTGGTACTTCTTCTTGTGGCGTTCCAATCAACTTATCACTCCTAATTCCTTTCTTTTATGGAGTGCAGTGTCCATATCCTTTTTAAATACCCTAGGTTCTTGTTCCTTCAAATGATGGTTCTAGGGTTTTTGTTAATAAACTCTAGTTTAGCTTTCCTGGTTGTTCCTTTATTCCTTGTGCATTAGGTCCCTAAGCCACATCTTTTTAGGGTTTTCCACATCAGTTGGTATCAATGCCTAGTTTTATCTAAATTAGGTTGAATCCATTTTGATGAGAACTGTAGAGATGATTGGTGGAGGGCTTCAATGGATGGAAGAGGTCCATTGCACATCCCAAAAGGCCCAATAACACGAGCTAGAGCATCCACGGATGCAAGATGTCCATCACACATTCCAGAAGGCCTAATAACACAAACTAGAGCTTCAACAGATGTAAGAGTTATGTTGCACATTCCAAAAGGCCCAATAACACGAGCTAGATCCAAAAAGATTGAAGAAGCACTAAATGGGCTAATTGAGAACATTCAGCCCAACCAAGCCTCAAATTGTGCCAATTTAAGTTTGACAAGGAGTCCAGGCCTAATTAATATAATTGGAATACTTAATGATCAAAAGTAAGTAATAGCATTCACTCATAAATAGGAGTTTATTGTCTATGTTGAAATTTCTCCATAGTTGGGAATTCCTCCAAAATAATCCTAAGTAGGATTTTGTACCTCTTTAGGATTGCTATCTTAGCTTATAAATAGGCATCCCTTGTAAGCTCTAGAAAATTAGACAACATTAAGTGAAATAGAATGAAAGGGTTTTCCTCCCTCGGTTCTTTTAAGGACTAAAGAACTTATCAAGAGGTATTTGTTCTTGTAGTGTTCCAATCGACTTATCACTCCCATTTCCTTTCTTTTTTGGAGTGTAGCGTCCATATCCTTCTTAAATACCCTGGGTTCGTGTTCCTTTGATGGGTAGGTCTAAGGCTTGTGATAATAAACTTTAGTTTAGCTTTCCTGGTTGTTCTTTAATTCTTGGTGTGCGTTGAGTCCCTAAACCATGTCTTTTTGGCATTTTTCACATCAATTGGTGTTAAAGCCTGGTTCTATCTAAATCAAGTTGAATCCACTCTAATAAGAACCATAAAGATGATGGGTGGAAGGCTTCAATGGATGCAAGAGGTCTATAGCACATCCTATAAGGCCCAATAACACAAGCTAGAGCATCAAATGCAAGAGGTCCATTGCATATTCCAAAAGGCCCAATAATAGGTGCTAGAGCCAAAAAGATTGTAGAAGCACTAAATGCTTAAGGCTTATAAATATATCCATGTAGCTGTCAAGAGAGGTATGTGTTGTAGAAGCATAATAAAGAAATAGAGAGAATAACAAAAAGTAGCCATTAAAAGGAAAAGGAGCAGAATGGCAAAGTGCAGCCACCAAAAAGAATAGGTAAGGGGAACGACAAAAGGGTACGTGTTGTAGACTAGAAGAGAGGATGTTTTACAAACCAAAATAAAAGTCATGTTGCAAACAAGAAGAAAGGGTGTGTTATAGTCTAAAAGAGAGGACATTATGCAGGCTAGAAGAAAGGACATTTTGCAGACCAGAAGAAAGGGCGTGCTGTAGACAAGAAGAGAGAGTGTGTGTTGCAAAACCATAAGTGTGTGCTATAAAACCATAAATGTGTTCTGTAAAACATAAGAAAGATAGCAGCAGTAGCAAGGAGAAGGCATAACAACATCAAGGCAGTAGTAGCAACAAGGATAAGAGACAACACTAGTAACAAGGAGAAGAGAGCTATGCCGCATAGAGAGAGCATAGAGCTATGTGGCATAGAGACAACAAAGAGCTGTGTGCAATAGAGACAAAAGAGAGCTATGTAACATAACAAAGTAAGGGCTAAACATGGTAGTAAGAGAGTAGAGAAAAAACAACAGTGAGCAAAAACTCAATAAGGAGGTAGCAGTGAAAGCAAGAAACAGACAGCAGTAGCAACAGAAGAGAAAGAGAGAGTGCATGGCAAAAGGATAGTGCAGCGATAGAAGGAAATAGTAGTGGCACTAGAAGAGAAGGAGACTTAAGTGGCAAAAGGAAACAGCAGCACCACCAAAGAAAGAAGGATGCAACAGTTGCAACAGAAGCAAAAACATTGTAATAGTAGAAGTAAAAAAATTATAGTAGTAGAAGCAATAAATAATGAAGGAGGTAGCAGTAAAAAAAGGAGGAGGCAGCAGCAAAAAAGGAAGGAGGAAGTGGTAGAAAAGGAGGAAGGAACCGCAACAAAAAAGAAAAAGCTTCCAATAGTAGAAAAGAAAAAAGTCGCAACTGCATCAAAAAGGAGAAAGCCTATAGTAGCAAAAGAGAAAAAGAGAATGCATAGCCGAAGGATGCAGTAGCGGCAACAAGATGAAGATAACCTACTAAGGAGAGAACTTGCATAAAAGAGAACTTATAGAGGAGAGACAGTGGCAGCAGCAGAAAAAAAGCAAGGAGAGAACCTGTTGAGAACAGAATAGCATAGTTTGAGGAGAGAAATTGGTAGTGTGGAAGGAGAAGACTTGTTTTTTGTAACAACAACTTGTGCACATCATGTGATCTTTCTCAAAGAAGTTTTGCTATAAACCTTTTATGTACTTCCTAAAAAAGGGTGGGAGAACCTTGGAGTGATTGGGAGATCAACTTTTATAACGATCAAGAGATCATTGCAAGTGGTTAAGGATTGATCCTTATACAACATCAGCTATATCCCTTGATAACAAGAGTAGATTGTGAGATTTAGGAGTGATCCTATCATATCGTGGACATAGCTTACACATTGTGGGTGAACCACGTAAAAATTTGGTGTGTTTTTAGGTACTTGTGCTTGCTTGATATCCATATGACCATTCTCATATAAAGAAGCAAGATAAGGTAACTTATCCTAAGAACTCTTAAATCAATTTGTTATGTACACCCTAGAAACCTAAGAAACAAGTTGAGTTGATCAGATCAAAACCTATGGAAACAAAGTCTTAAAAACCCCAATCTTTAAATACCACAAAAGTTGAATACTCCTTTGATAAATCAAGATAATGTATTCTTCCAAGAACACAAAAAGGCAAAGTAAAGTTTGTTGAAAATACTTCAATCTTATTAATCTGTTTTACACAATTATAGCCATTATATAGGCATGTAAATATTAAAATCCTATAAGAAAAGGTATTTTTAACATATCTATATAGAAAAAACCTTAATTATAAGAGACCCCTCTAATTAAGGAATACTAATGATAGATAGGCATAAAAGTTAAAGTAAGAACCCTAAATAATGTATCAAGATTCAATTGAACCTACAAGCCCAAATAAACCCAAGTTATCCTTTTTTACATGTAATTCAACTTTAACTTAAAATCTAGCAACCTAAAACAAAATCAAGCCCTTTAATGCAACTTCGTATGCAAACTAAGCCTTTCTTTAGTTTGGTTATACAATTTAGACTTATACCAAAGGCTCTATTTTTTGTTCTTCAAGTTCCTTATCCATCATTTTATATATAAAGATAAGTGATTATCCTTAATGTAGTATTGGAAACTGATAAAATTGCCATAAAATCTTCTAGAGCACTCTTTTTGCCATGCAGCCATATAATTAAGCCTTTTTCATCTTCTTTGTTACACTTAAATAGCACCTTGATCTCCATCATTCCTCCCTTCCTTAAAAGGATTCATTGTTAAATCACCTACATTAAACAAAGATAAGTCAGTAACATTAAAAGTAGCACTAACATTACCATAGTTACTTGGTAAATCTAGCTTATAGACATTGTCATTAATCCTCTCCAAGACTTGAAAATGTCCATCTCTTCTAGGCTATAATATGGACTTTTTTTATGGGGGAAATCATTCTCTTCTCATATGCAATACACCTGATTACTAGGTTCAAAGACAACCTTTACTCGTCCTTTATTAACTTACTTAGCATATTACTTATTCTTCCTTTCAATGTTAGCCCAAACCTTAGCATGTAAATCCTTCACAAATTCTACTTTTTTCTTATCATCAATGTGAACATTTTCTTTAGTAGGTAAAGATAAAATTTCTAAACAAGTCAAAGGATTAAAACCATAAACAACTTCAAAAGGTGATAAGGAAGTAATAGAATGAATAGTTTGCTATAAGCAAACTTAATGTGTGGCAAACACTATTCCTATTGCCTCAAGTTCTTTTGAATGATAGCACATAACAAAGTAGTAAGTGTCATATTAACTATTTCAACTTGTCTAACTATTTGAGGATATGTGACAATAGAAAATAAGAGTTCAATTCCCAATTAATTCCATAAAGTGCACCAAAAATGACTTAAGAACTTAACATCCCTATTACTAACAATAGTTCTTGGTAATCTATGCAAACACACTACTTCCTTAAAGAATAACTTAGCAATATGTGTTGCATCATTGGTTTTAGAACAAGCAACAAAATGAGCCATTTTGCTAAACCTATCAATAATAATAAATATGTTGTCCTTACCACTTTAAGAACTTGGTAATCCTAAGGAAAAGTTTATAGAAATATTAGTCCAAATTTGGTTAGGCATAAATAAAAGTGCATATAAGCCATGTGATTAAACTTTAACCTTTGCTTGCTTACTCATTATACACTTATTACAAATAGAATACAATTATGCTTCATATTAAGTTAATAAAAATGCTTATGCAATATTTCTAGAATTTTTTGTACACCAAAATGCCCCATCAAACCACCTCCATGAGTTTCCTTAACCAACTCACAAATAGGACAAATAAGTACACATAATTTATCCCTCTTAAACAAATACCCTTCATACCTATAAAAATCACCAAACGCACACTTATCACATGCATTCCATACTTGGTTAAAATCATAATCATTAACATATGATAATGACCTTTTTGTGTCTCACACTGAGAGGAGGAGGGGTGAATCAATGTGAAATACTTACTTTTTATAAATCTATCCAGATTAAACTTCTGTGACCTATTAAAGTCTATGATCTAATTTTATCTTACTTCTTTATGTAAGAACATCGGTATAGATATCAAGCAAGTACAAGTACCTGAGAACACACTTAAGTTTTATGTGGTTCACCCACAATGTGTGAGCTATATCCACGATGTGATAGGATTACTCTTAGATCACATGATCCACTCTTGTTATCAAGGGATACAGCTAATATTGTGTAAGGGTCTTTCCTTAAGCACTATAGAAGGATCACTCCTTAACAACTTATAATGATTTCTTGGTCACTCCAAGGGTTTTCCATCCTTTTTTAAGAAGTTTCATGAAAAAAAAAAAGTATAACAAAATCTTCCCTGAGAAAGATTTCTCTATGTGCATAGGTTGTTGTTGCAAAAAACTAATCTTTTCCTTCCTCATTGATGGTCTCTTCTCAAGTTTTTTTCCATTCTCTCTTTCTTCATTGTCGATCTCTCCTTCTTCATTGCTAATTTCATAATTTCTATTTGTTGTGCTCCTTACTCTATCTCTATTGTGTTTCACAGCTTTCTCTCTACTTGTTTCTGTAACACTCTTTACAATTTCTCTCCTCTACTTTATTAGTTCTCTCTTCTATAGGTTCTCTCCTTTTCTCTGTGTCACTACTACCATCTGTCCTTCTTTCTACCACTACTACTGTCTATCATTCTTTTTTACTATTGTTGTTGTCTTTCCTTCTTTTTGTCGTTACTATTGTCTCTCCTTCTTTTTACCACTACTACTGTCTCTCCTTCTTTTTGCTATTGTTGTTGTTGTCTCTCCTTCTTTTTACCATTGTTACTATCTCTCCTTTTTTTTTTTTTTTACTGCTGCTGCTATCTCTCCTTCTTTCTGCCATTGTTACTATCTTTCCTTCCTTTTATTGTTGCTGTTGTCTATCTTTCTTTCTGCCACTGCTGCTATCTCTATTTCTTTATATCGCTGCTACTATCTCTCCTTTAGAGGTTCTCTCCTCTACAAATTCTCTCTTTTGTAGGTTCTCTCCTCTTCAGGTTTTCTCCTTTGTAGGTTCTCTTTTTTGTAGGTTTTCTCCTCTGTAGGTTCTTTACTCTATAAGTTCTTTACTTTTTATAGGTTCTCTCCTCTACAGGTTTTCTCCTCTATAAGTTCTCTCATCTATAGATTCTCTCTACCTTTTTTTTTCTTTTTTGTTACAGCTTAGTATGCTTTTTGTTGTTCCCCTCATTTCTTTTGGTGGTTACTCTCTACCGTTCCCCTATTCTCTGCTAGTTTTCTTTTGCTGTAGTTCTCTGTATCATTCTCTGTTGTTGCAATTCTTTATATTGTTTTATATTGTTGCACTCTTTTTGCTCACCTATCGTGGCTCTCTATTTTCTATCTCCTAATAAATGCTTTTTGTTAGGCACTACTCTTTTGGTTGTTTTTCTTCAATTCGTCTCTCTTAGCCATTTTTCTCCAACTACTTTTCTCTCTACCTCTCACATTCTCTGCACTTTTTCTATCTTTTTTTTCCATTCCCTAGCTCTCTTTTAGTAGCTACATAGGTATTTATAAGCCTTAAGTTTAGGATTAGCCTTATAATCAACAGTCAATATTCCAAGGGTTGCTTTATAATCAATGATCAGCATTGATTCCATGAATTTAGAGTCAATGGTCAACATTGACTTGCAGTGCCACTACTAAATGCAATCCTAAAGGTGGCAATAACATATGTCTTGTCAAAAAAATTTCATTCGTGCCACATGGAAGGCAATCTTACAGATAGCCAGTTACAGCAACTAGTGCTTTCTTTACAGCCAAAACACCAATAGCAATTTGTGTTAACTCATTGTTTTTAGCAACGTAAGGTAGGGCTGGCAACATCCTGATTTTGGCCCTGCTTTCTCTCATCATTCTTGTCATATTTCACCAACACCATTTTCCTTAACCCTTGAATGAATCAACTATCAATACTTTGTAAATGCAGCAAACACATATCTATGACACTCACAACATTAAATCAACAAGAAAAAATATATAAGATACTATTGACAATAAATCTAACATTAGCCATCAAAGATATGCTCAACAATCTCCCCTTTTGGATTTACTGGCAACACATTAAATTCATAAATCAACAATTAAGTAGAAGCAGCAGCTTTTGACATTCACTGCTCCCCCTAAAATATACATCTCTCTTTTATATGTGGGTATGATACCAATTAGAAATAACCTTTAACTCCTCCTTTTTTTTGTTTCTCCCCCTTAATTTGATTTTCCCCTTTGGATTTATCAAGCTACTCCCCTTTTTGATCAATACAACCTCTTTTTGGATTTGTACAAAACATAATCTTTCCTTTTGACAACAAATCCAAAGAATAATAGAAAAGGAAAAGGGAGGGGGGTTAGAGGCATACCTTAGCCTCTAGGGGGTGGCTAAACACATAAATTCATCCTTAACTTCTAAAACATCTCTCTTAATAGAGGTTTGGTGAATATATATGAATGAATGAGCTCAAATGGCTTTTTTGTTTGAATCTCCACATTTTTATGGATAGCATTCACCTCTTCCCTTTTTATAAAGTGCTAAAAATGGTATTTCTTTCTCTTCTTAGCTTGGATACATCTTTTACAGCTTCATTTTTGGACAATTTGTTTAGCCCCTTTGGTCTAAGATGTCTCAATCGCTTATGCCATAACAATTTCTCATCTTTGGTGCTCATGTAGGTGTTTTTGCTATTGGAAACTTAGTATAATTTTCCATTTTTCCTTTCTCCCTTTGTAAGAATAGCACCATCACATAATCTTTTTACCATGCAGCCATTCTTACTAAAAGTAACTTCATGCCTATAATCACAAAGTTGGCTAACATTCATTAAATTATGTTTTAGCCCTTCAACATAAAATATTTTCTCTTATTTCAGCTTTCCTACACCAATTTCAGTAACACAACACCTTTGATCTTTAAGGCACCATCATTGCCAAATGTAACTGACCCTCCATCATATTTTACTACTTCTTTCAACACCTTGGAGTCTCCTGTCATGTGTGAAGAGCAGCCACTATCTAGGATCCATGGCTTTTCTTTCTTGGAAGCTTTTAAGGATACTTCCACAACCATAATCATTTCCCTTCCTCTTTTTCTTCTTCAACCAAACATAAAAGCATATATATGTGTTCTCCTTTGCATTCTTTGACCAGGCAACAATTTCAAGCATTCCTTAGTAATATGTCCAGCCTTTTCACATCTTCCACTAATTTCGTCCATTATATCAAATATGTTTCTTAATGGAATTTGGATTTTTTTCACTTGAGGTTGTCTTGCCCCAGACTCTTGCCTCATATTCCTCTTTATTATAGGCCCATTACTCTAGCACACATTAGGCTTGCACCCATACTTACTACAGCATTATCAAAATCCTTCAAATCTAAATTTTCTTTTTTCACCATGTTCATATCTCCTATCTTCAACACTTATCTTGTGATAATCAACATTATAATGATTTCTCACATTCTATGTCACTTGATTTTTAGGTGTGGCAACCTTCTTTCCATCTTTGACAACTTATCTCCTTTGGATAGGAGTTTCTTCACATCTTTCCTAATCCATTTTATCTTATGTTGGTTTCTTTTCTTTATGACATCAACTTCTTTTGATTTTATCTTTTCTTTGTGTATGCTTTCAAGTACAAACACAATTTTATTCTCTTTTACCCTCTTATTTGGCTTTCCAATATAGCCAAGTTCTTTCTTTCCTATAGAATGAGGTCTTTATTTGCTTAGACACTTATCTAACTTTTTGGTAACATCCTTTTTAATAGCATTTGCTAAAGAGGACTTTCCTCTCACTTCCACAGCCTGTATAAAGCTTTTCTCATACTTCTTCATCTTAGATTCAACTTTGTGAGGCTTTAAACTACTTTTCTTTCACTTGGAGATCAAATTTATCAATATCAAAATTTTTATACAACTTCTTAAGATTCTTTATCTCCTTTTCCAACTTGCTCTTTTTGCACAAACAAGTTCTCAATTCATTCTTAAGTTATTGCACCATCTCTTTCTCTTCCTCTTCAACTAATTCCTTATCATTTGAGGATTCTTTTTCATCATTTACTTGTGCAACTAGCATATTTTATATAGCATTATCATCAAAATCATCATTAATTTTTTCTTTAAAATCATTTTCATCAAGCCTGTTTAAAAAATTTCTTCTTTTGGATCTGACGAGTTTCTCTTTCCCTTTGGCACTTGAATTCCTAACTTTAGAATAACTGGATTTCTTTGTTCTCCTCCTTGAGGCTGACTCATCATCATTATCACTATTTGCTTCTTTTCTCTTTGGGCAGTTTATGACAAAGTGCCCAATGCCTCTACAACTAAATCACTTTAAGGGTAATTTTCCCTTGTACTTGCCCTTTCCTTTCCTCATATTTTTCCTCATCTTCTTCTTTATTGGAGGCCTTGAATGTTAACTCCTTCTTTACCTTAAGCTTCTTTTCATTCTTCATTGGGGCTATTTTTATTTCATAAGCCACTAATATTCTATGTATGTCATCCAGGGGCAACCTATCCAAATCTCTATCTTCTATGGAGGAAACTTTGGCATTAAAAACTTCTGGTAAGATTCTAAGTATCTTTCTTACCACAATAGCATCATTGATCTCCTTTCCATAGCCTTTAATGGAGCATACAATTTCATTTATGCTTGTCAAAAAGGCATCCACAAATTCATCATTCAATATCTTTATATCTTCAAATTTGCTCCTCTATATTTGTAGTTTAGCTTCTTCATAACCTTGTCTCCTTCATAAATAGTCTTCAATTTGTCCCAAATTTGTTTGATTGTGTTACACCCTATCACTTTGGTGAATTTTTTGTTTGATAAGGAGGTATATAAGTCATTTCTATTCTTTCCATCATACTCTAAATTCTTCTTATCATTATAGTAGCACCTTCTGCAACAAGATTGAAGCCATTGACATCAAATTCAAACACATCCAGACTAAGTGACAATAGATATAAGACCATTTTATTCTTCTATAACTGATAATTTTATCCATCAAATGTGGGAATGCCTTTGCTGTTAACACTATTTATGGTCTTCATGATATTAACCAATAGTAGATGTAAAGATTCATAGCAGTAACAACAAATTTAGATCTAAATAGGCAGAATGAATCAATAGAGGAACTCAAAGCTTTGATACCAATTGATAAGCAACTTCTTGTATTTCACACTAAGAGGGGGAGAGGGTAAATCAATTTGAGATGTTTACATTTTACAAATATATCTAAATTAAATCTCTATGACTTGTTAAAGTCTATGATCCATTTTTATCTGGCTTCTTTATATGAGAATGGTCATATAGATATCAAGTAAATGCAAGCACCTGACAACACAGAATTTTTACATGGTCACCCATAATGTGTGAGCTACATCCATGGTGTGATAAGATTACTCCTAGATCACATGATCCACTCTTGTTATCAAAGGATATAATTGATGTTGTGAAAGGATTTCTCCTTAACCACTATGGAAAAATCACTCTGTAACCACTTACAATGATCTCCTGATCACTTTAAGGGTTTCCCACCCTTTTTCAAGAAGTTTCATAAAAAGAGTATAACAAAATCTTCCCTGAGAAAGATCTCTCCATGTGCACAGGCTGTTGTTGTAGAAAACTGATCTTCTTCTTCATCACTAATGGTCTTTACTCAAGCTTTCTTCTGTTCTCCCCTTCCTCACTGTCAATCTCTACTCAAGCTTTACTGATCTCTCCTTCTTCACTACTGGTTTCACAACTTTATCTTTGTCGTGCTCCTTACTTTCTCTTTATTGTGTTTCATGGCTTTCTCTTTGCCTCTATTGGATTTCACTCTTCTTATTTTTGCAGCTCTATCTGCTAGTTCTCTCCTTTACTTTACCAGTTCTCTCCTTTGCAAGTTCTTTCTTTTTCTTTCTATCACTACTGCTATCTACCAGTTCTTTCCTTTGCAAGTTCTTTCCTTTTCTTTCTATCACGACTGTTGTCTCTCCTTCTTTCCATTGCTACTGCTCTCTCTCCTTCTTTCTACTACTACTGCTGTCTCTCCTTCTTTTTACTACTATTGCTGTCTCTCCTTCTTTTTGCCACTACTATTATCTCTCCTTCTTTCTGTTATTACTATTGTCTGTTCTTTGTAAGTTCTCTCCTCTGCAGGTTTGTTGAGCCCATCTTTGATGGCTAATGTTAGATTTATTGCCAACGTCATCTCACATATTTCTCCTTGTTGATTTCATGTTGTGAGTGCTATTGAGATGTGTTTGCTGTAGTTACAAAGTGTTGGCAACTGATTCATTCCAGGGTTATAGAAGCTGGCGTTGGTGGAAAGTGATAAGAATAAGAAAAGAAAGCCTGAGTGAAATTAGGGTGCTGCCAGCCTTATCTCCAGGTTAGTGGAATATGATGAGACTAATGAGTTTATTCAGATTACTGGTGGTATTTTGGCTATAAAGAAAGCACTAGTTGCTGTAATCGGTTATATGCAAGATTGCCCTCCAAGTGGTATGGATAAAATTTCTTTAACAAGACATGTGTCATTACTGCCTCTGAGATTGTGTTTAGTAATAGCACTATAAGTCAATGTTGACCATTGACCTTAAATTCAAGGAGTCAATGCTGACCGTTGACCTTAAATTCAAGCAATCAATGCTAACTGTTGATTGTAAGGCAACCCTTAGGAATCAATACTAGTCATTGATTATAGGGTAATCCTAAACTTAAGGCTTATAAATACCCATGCAGCTACCAAAAGAGAGTTAGGGCATGACAGAGAGAGATAGAAAAAGTGTAGAGAACGTGAGAGGTAGAAAAAATAGTAGCTAGAGAAAAACAACCAAGAGAAAGTAGATAAAGTAAAATGGCCAAGATCTTTGTATTCCTTTCAAAAAGAAATATTTTTCCAAACCTTTCAAAACATTTGTAAAACCAAGCAAATTCCCTTTTTATTCAAAACCAAAGAAAACAACCTAAAAACGCCCATAACATAAACCTTCTTTAAAAAATTTGTAAGATAGCACTTGTTATAGATGTGAAAGAAAGGGACATACTGCCAAATACTGTAGAGCCTTTTAAAAACTCAAGGAATTAAACCTGGAAGAAGACACAATTCAAAAAATCCAAAACCTATTTTTATTAACTCTAAATCTAAGCTTATAGGTAGTACAAATGAAGAATCAAAACAAATAGTTGAACTTCAGACACCTTCTTCTTTTGAAGTTGACATAGATCCAAAACAGGTAAATGTGCTTACTAAAGATCAAGAGTTACTACTTGATATTATTAAGCATATTACTAACCCTTCCTTACAAAAAAAGTACCTTGAAAGATTTTTGAAAACCCTTGAAAACCAACCCAAAACACTTAAACACCCAAACCTCAGTAAGATTCCTTACAATCTTGCTAAAATTCTTTTAAAACAAAAATAAAAAAAATCCTAAACCCGACCCTTCAAGACCTCTAAAAAGAAATCAAAACTGTTAAAATCGAACACAAAGAGCTAAAAGAAACCCAAAAAAGGGGTAAGGAAACCATACAATTTCTTCTCTCAAAATACCACAAAACCTTTGAACTTGATGAACTAGAAGAACTAAAGGAATGCCAAAACATTGAAAACATTGAAAAAATCCCATAAGATTTTTTATTTTCCCTTGAGCAAGTAACTTATAGGAAATATTTGATAAAAATTTATCTTCTTTTTTCTAATCATTTTAAAATTAATACTATTACTCTTTTTGATAATGGTACAAATTTAAATTGCATTAAATAAAGCATAGTACCAAAACGGTTTCAACAAAAAACAAATAATAAATTGTGATGAGGACCTTCTTAGGCTCACATTGAGAGGGGAAGGGGGTGAATCAGTGTGAGATGCTCGCTTTTTACAAATCTTTTCGAATTAACCTTTGTGACTTATTAAAGTCGAGGATCCAATGTTTTATCTTTCTTTTTTTATGTAAGAGCGGCCATATGGATATCAATCAAACGTAAGCATCCAAGAACACACAACAATTTTTATGTGGTTCACTCATAATGTGTGAGCTATGTCTACAGTGTGATAGGATCACTCCTAAATCACATAATCCACTCTTGTTATTAAAGGATATAGTTTGGTTATGGAAGGATGATCTCCCAATCACTAGATGAGATGATCTCTTGATCACTTAATGGACTAATCTGTCGATCACTTCAAAGGTATCCCACCCTTTTTCAATAAGTTTATCAAGAGTTTAGTAACTAACACATTCTTGAGAAGGATCACTCAATGTGCACAGGCTATTAATGCAAAAAGAAGATCTTCTCCTTCCTTACTACTAGTCTTTGCTTAAGCTTTGCCAATCTATTTTCTGTAGGCTATTCCTACCTGCACATTTTGCTATTGCTGCCTGTCCATGCCATTATCATTGCCTGCACTGCTGTCACTACCTATATGTTCTGTTGTTACTACTTGCACGTTTTGCTGTCGCTACCTGCATGTGTTGCTCTCACTGCCTACACATGCTATTATCACTACTTGCACGTGCTACTGTCACTACTTGCAGGTGCTGCTGTCATTGCCTGCACGTGCTGCAATTGCTGGGATTGCCTGCTGGACGTGCTACAATTGTTAGGACTGCCTTCTACATGTGCTACACATTCTAGGATTGCCTTTTGGATGTGCTGTAATTGTCGGGATTGCCTAGTAGACTTGCTATAATTACTGGGATTGCTTGCTAGATTTGCTGTAATTACTGGAATTGTAGGCTATAGCTAGTTTTATGCACTACTATTGGTGTTGCGAGTTGTTGTTGGTTATTGCAAGCTACTGCTAATATAGCTCCCTGCCTTTATTGTAATAGGTTCCTTCTCCTTTTACTTTGGCTAGTTGCAACATTCTTTTTTCTTTGTTGTGGCTACTACACACCCTCTCTTTTGGTTTGGTATGGCTACTGCACACCTTCTCCTTTACTAGTTTGGTATGGCTACTAGCTACTATACTCTCCTTGGTGGCCAGCTACTGCACTCTTCTTGGTGGTCAACTGCTACACTTTGTTTCTTCTTTCTTTGGTATGGTTGTTACATATCTCCTTTACTAGTTTGGGATGGCTACTTGCTATTGCACCTTGTTCTCCCTTTGGTAGGGCTGCCTTTTTCTTCTCTTTTTAGTGTGGTTGTTGGTTGCTATAACTCATCTTTTGGTTAGTGTGGTTACCTCATTCTTTGATGGTTACTGTCACCTTTTCTTTGGGCGATTGTTGTTACAACTCTCTTGGCTAGCTACTACTACACTCTCCTTGGTCAGCTACTGCTTTCCTTAGTGGTTGCCTTTTTTGCCTTAGTCGATCACTCTCTTCTTTGGTGGTTACCTTTCTCTTTGCTGATCAACCTCTCTTTGCCTGCCCTCTCTTTTCAGCTTGTCATTCTCTCTTTGTGGCTGGCTGTTCTATCTTATTTTTCTATAACTGATCATTCTTTATTCCAGCCCACACCTAGGTCTTACAAGATACATAAGGGTATTTCTAGAGCCTTGTGATCAGGGTTGCTTAATCATCAATGGTCATTGTTGATTATAAAATGTTGCCCTACAATCAACGGCCAGATTTAATTCCTAAAATTTAGGGTCAATGGTCAACATTGACTTCTTAAAATTTAGGGTTAATGATCAAGGGTCAATGGCTAGCCTTAACCCCTAAAATTGAAGGTCAATGGTCAACATTGACTCATTAACTTCAGGGTTAACTTGCCATTAATGATTTTGTTCAATGACCTCTCTGCATCTCAGTGGCATTTATAACATTAAATCAACACATATAATTATATAAGATGCTACTGACAACAAATCCAACATTAGCCATCAAAGATGGGCTCAATAATCTCCCCTTTTAGATTTGTTAGCAACATATTAAATCCAACATTTAAGGTTGCACATATAACAACCTTTGACATTCACAACTCCCCCTAAAACATGCATCTTCCTTAATTGGGAACAATCTTTAACTCCCCCTTTTTTAACAACCTTCGACATTTATAGCTCCCCCTAAAACATGAATCTTCCTTAACTAGGAACAATCTTTAACTCCTACTTTTTTTCTACTTCTCCCCTTTGATAGTTTCTCCCCCTTTATTTATCAAGATACTCTCCCTTTTAATCAATATATACTCTCTCTAGATTTATGCAAAATATCTCCCCCTTTAGCAACAAATCCAAAGAATAATAGAAGAGGGAAGGGGAAAGCGGTTAGAGGATACCTCAGCCTCTAGAGGATGGTTGAATATTTAAGTTTAACCACTTTTGTCCAAGATGTCTCAATTTTCAATGCCATTACAAGTTCTCATCTTTGGTGCTTATGTAACATGTGTTTTTGCTTTTGGAAACTTGGTAAAAGTTCCCATTCGTTCATTCACCCTTGGTAAGAGTAACACCATCTCTTAATCTTTTTATTGTGCAGCCACTTTTTTTGGAAGTAACTTCATGTCCATCATCACAAAGCTAGCTAACACTAATGAGATTGTGTTTTAGCCCTTCAACATAAAGCATTTTCTTTGATTTTAGTTTTTTTGCACCAATTTCAGCAACATTGATACCTTGAATCTTTAAGTCACTATCATTACCAAATTTGATTTACCCTTTATCATATTTTGCTACTCCCTTTAACATCTTGGAGTCTTCTATCATATGTTAAGAGTAACCATTGTCCAAGATCCATGGCTTTTCTTTCTTAGAAGCTTTTAAGGCTACTTCCACAACTATAGTCGTTTCTCTTCCTCTTCTTCTTCTTTGGCCAAATGTAAGAGCATGTGTAGGTGTTCTCCTTTGCACTTTTTGAATGAGTACTAATGTTTGGCCAAATGTGAGAGGGAGATATTTGTTGTCAAAGGGGGAGATATTTTGCATAAATCCAAAAAAGGTGTATACTCATAAAAGGGGGGCGGGGGGTAACTTAATAGATAAAGGGGGAGTAGCAAGTGATGCATGTTATAAGGCGGCTGTGAATGACAATGTGCAGAGGAGCAGTAAATGTCGATAATTTTTAGGTATGCATTGTTGGATTTAATGTGTTGCCAACAAATCCAAATGAGAGATTGTTAAGGCCATCTTTGATGGCTAATTTTGGATTTGTTGTCAACGTCATCTCACATGGTTGTATGTGTTGATTTGAGGTTATGAATGTTATTAAGATACAGAGAAGTCATTAAGAAAAACTAGTGACAATAGGTTAACCCTAATGTTAACGAGTCAATGTTGACCATGACTATAAATTTTAGGGGTCAAGATTAACCATTGACCGTTGACCATTAAACTTAAATTTTAGGACTTAAATTTGGTCGTTAATTGTTGGGCAACCTTTGGGAATCAAAGATAACTATTGATGATCGTGTAGCCCTAATATCAAGGCTCTATAAATACCCCTATACATCTTACAAGAAGGGGGCATGTTATAGAAAATCGAGAGAGTCGGCCAAAGAGAGGTGAACGACAAACCTAAAGCCAAAAGAAGAGGTGAATGGCAAGAGAGGAGGCAGCCACCAAGAAGGAGAGCAAAGCAACTAGCCAAGAGGAAGAGCAAGGCAACTGACCAAAAGGGAGAGCAAGGCAGCTGGCTAAAATGGAGAGACAAGCTGCTGGCCCTCACGAAGGTGATAGCAGCAGTTGGCCCTCATGAAGGTGATAGCTGTAGCCAACCCTTACAAAGGTGACAATAGCAGCTGGCCACCACACCAGCACATCCAGGAGGTTTTCCAACAACCATCAACACCTTAGGAGGCTTCCCAACAATAGAAGCACGCCCGGGAATTAAGCAAAAAAATCAGAACATGCAGCGGTAGGTTTGGGAATCAGTAGTCGACCACCACACCAGCAAACCATCAAGTTACAGTAGCCGGTCCTCACCAGTACCTGTAGTAGCTAGCCCTCACTAAGTTGTAGTAACCACGCTTTCACCAAGTTACAGAAACCTATAAATCCAGCAGCCAAGGGAGATAAACCAGAAGGTGGTGCAGCAACCTGTAAATCTAGCAGCCAAGGGAGACAAACTAGAAAGTGGTGCAACAACTTGAGAATCCTTCAACAAGGAAGATAATCCAGGAGGTCCTGCAGCAAGGGAGACACACGAGAAAGTCCTATAGCAAGGGAGACAATCCAGGACCCTATACCAGAACCAAGCAAACCAGAAATAATCCGGGATCCTGTACCAATACCAGCAGCAAGGGAAGCCTATACCAAAACCAGTAGCCACCAAGTTGTTCAGCAGAAGGTGTTGAAAAACCAACAATTGTAGAAGGAGAGGTGCAGATTGCAGGTCTGGCAGAAGGTGGTGCAGTAGCAAACTAATGTCCCTACACCAGCAAACCGGTAGCCCTGCACCAGCAACACCAACAGGAGGTCCCTGCACCAACAAACCAGCAGCACCAACAGGAGTTTCCTGCACCAGTAGTACATCTAGGAGACATCCCTGCACCAGCAGCATGTCCAAGAAGGTATACCAACACCAGCAGCACGTCTAGGAAGGTATACCAACACTAGAAGCACATCTAGGAAGGTATACCAGCACTAGCAACATGTCAAGGAGGGACTACCAGCACCAACAGCACGACTAGGAGACTATACCAACAAGTGCAGCCCATCCAGCTGCCAAATCAATAAATGCAGCGCTCCTAGCAGCCAAATCAGTGATAGCAGCACGTGTGAACAGCAATAAGAGAATGTGCAGGCAGTAATATCAGCCCATGCACGTGTGGATCGCAACAGCAACGTGAGCAGACAGCAGCAGCAACGTGAACAAACAGTAGCAGCATATGTGGATAACAACAACATGAGCAGACAACAGAAGTGTGTGCGGATTGTCGCAGCAGCGCAAGCAAATAATAGCAGTGTACACGGACAGCAACAATGTGTGTGGAAAGCAGCTATAGCACATGCAGATAGCAGCAATGCGCACGAACAACAGACATAATACATGCAAACAGCAGGAGCAGCACATGTGGACAATAGGCATTTAGGAGGCTATACCAGTAAATGCAACACTCCTAGCAACCAAAATAGAAAAGCAACGCGTGCAAACAGTAGTGTGTGCAGACAATAGTAGTGCATGCGATAGCAATAGCAGTGTGTGTGGATAGTAGCAATGCGTGCGGACATCAGAGCAGCGCAAAAGGCAGCAATAGCAATGCGTGCAGGCAACACCTGCAATGGGTGAAACAACACTAGCATCAAAGGAAAGAGAAGATTTATATTCTACACTAGCAATATACACAATTAATGATTATTTTCCAAGAAAGGTTTTGCTATGAACTTTTGATAAACTGGCTGAATATGGGTAGGATACCCTTAGAGTGATTGGGAGATCAACTCCTTGATTGGGAGATCGTTGTAAGTGGTTAAGGAGTAGTCCTTCTACAAGTGGTTAAGGAATGATCCTTCCACAACATTGTTATATGCCTTGATAACAAGAGTGGATTGTGTGATTTAGGAGTGATCCTATCACATCATGGATGTAGTTCACACATTGTAGGTGAATCAAGTAAAAATTGCATATGTTCTTGGGTGCTTGTGCATGTGCATTGATTTTTTATTCGTATGGTCACACTCATATAAAGGAGAAAAATTAAAAATTGGATCAGCAACTCTAACAAGTCACAGAGGTTAAATCTAGATCGATTTGTAAAAGGAGGATATCTCACACTTATTCACCCCTCCTCTCAGTGTAAGACCTAAAATGATCCTCATCACTTTTCGCATCTTCCACATATTTCTCCCCTCAAATCAAATTTTTTTCTTAATGGAATATGACTTCTTTTCACCTGAGATTGTCTTCTTTCTTGATAAAGTCTCCCCCTAAACTCTTGTCTTATATTCCTCTCTATTATGGGCCTATTACTCCAACACACATTAGCCTTATGTCCATACTTACCATAACTCTAATAAAATCCTTCAAATTTGGATTCTCTTTTTGCACCAAGTATATGTCTCTTATCTTTAGCAATTGTTATGGCAACCTTTTATCTATCTTTGACAATCTATCTCCTTTTGATGTGAGTTTTCACCACATCCTTCCTAACCCATTTTAGCTTGGGTTGTTTTTTCTTCTCCATAATGTCATTGTGCTTGCTTTCAGGCACAAACACAATTTTCTCCTTCTTTGCTACCTTCTCATTTGGTGTAGCCAAGGCCTTTCTTCCCCATGGAATAAGGTCTTTGTTTGCTTAGACACTCATCCAAATTTTGGTAGTATCCTCCATGATGGCATTTGTTGAAGACAACTCTCCTCTCACTTTCATGGCCTACATAAAGCTTTCTTCATTCTTCCTTAATTAAGACTCAGCTTTGGGGAGCTTGACTTGCAAAATCAGCACCTCTTACTCTTGTGCAATCACCTTAGCACCAAGATCTTTGTGTATCTTGCCTTACTCTACCTTAAGTACAATTAGCTCCTCAATTCTCTTTAAGTACTCCTCTTCTCTTTAAAACTCCTTTTCTTTCACCTAGAAATCAGATTCATCAACAGCAAAATTTTTATACAACTTCTTGAGATGCTTTACCTCTTTTTCCAACTTGCTATTTTTGTGCAAACAAGCTCTCAGTTCATTCTCAAGTTGCTAAACCAACTCATCCTTTTCATCTTCTGTTAATTCCTTATCAATTGAAGATTCTAGAACATTATTTACTTTAGCAACCATTACATTCCCTGCAGCATCATCATCAACTTCTTTTTTAAAACCTTCTTCATTTAGCTTGCTCAAATGATTTCTTCTTTTGGATCTAAAGAATTGCCTTTTCCCTTTGGCACTTGAATTTCAAGTTTTAGAATAGCTAGATTTCTTTGTTCTCCTCAATGGGACCAACTCATCATCATCATCATTGTTTGCTTCTCTTCCTTTTGGGCTATCCACAGTAAAGTGTCCTACGTCTCCACAGCTAAATCATTTCAAGGGTAATTTTCCTTTGTATTCCCCTTTTCCTTTCCTCATATTGTTGGTGATGTATACCATAACTTCATCCAATTCAATATCACATCTTCTTCTTCAGAGCTATTGTCAAATTCTTCTTCTTGCTCTTTAATCTTGAAGTTTTTCATTGCCTTGAAGGTCAGCTCCTTCTTTGCCTTAAACATCTTTTTCTTTCTTCATTGGGGCTATTCTCATTTCATAAGCCACCAATATGCTATGCAAATCATCTAAGGGCAACTTATCCAAGTCTTTATCTTCTATGGAGGAAACTTTAGCATTATAAGCTTCCGATAAGGTTTTAAGTATTTTCCTTACCACAGTAGTATTGTTGATCTCCTCTTCATAACCTCTAATAGAGTATACAATTTTGTTAATTCTTGTGAAGAAGGCATCCACAGATTTATCATTCTGCATCTTTATGTCTTTAAATCTACTCCTTTAGATTTGTAGCTTGGCTTCCTTCACAACCTTGTCTCCTTCATAAATGTTCTTCAATTTGTCCTAGATTTGCTTGGCTATGTTATACCTCATCACTTTGGTGAATTCTTTGTCTAATAAAAAGGCATATAAGGAATTTCTTGCCTTTCCATCCCACTCTAAATTCTTCTTATCAATAGACATCATAGCATCACCTTTAGTAATAAAGATGAAGCTGCTAACAATAGATTCAAAAACTTTAGACCAAGTGCCATCAGATATGGGAGCATTCTATTCTTCCAATTGATAATTTTACCTATCAAAAGTATGGATGCCCTTACTGTTAATATTGTTCATGTTGTCCATGATATCAATCAACGATAAATATAAAAATTCACAGCAGCAACAAATAACTTCAAATCACAGCCAATAAATCGGATCAACAAAGGAACCAAGCTATGATACCACTTAATAAGGATCTTCTTAGGTCTTACACTAAGAGGGGAAGGGAGTGAATCAGTATGAGATGCCCACTTTTCACAAATCTTTCTAGATTAACCTCTGCAACTTGTTAGAGTTGATGATCTAATATTTTATCTTTCTTTTTTATGTAAGAGTGGCCATATGGATATCAATCAAATGCAAGCACTTAAGAACATGAAAATTTTTATGTGGTTCACCCATAATGTGTGAGCTATGTCCACGATGTAATAAGATCACTCCTAAATCATACAATTCACTCTTGTTATAAAAGGATACAGTTTAGTTGTGGAAGGATCACTCCTCAACCACTTACGATGACATCCCGATCACTAGATGAGATGATCTCCCGATCACTCAATGGACTAATCTCTCAATCACTCTAAGGGTATCCCACCCTTTTTCAACAAGTTTATCAAGAGTTTAGTAACTAACACATTCCTAAGAAGGATCACTTAATGTGCACAAGGTGCTAAAATAGAAAGCAGATCTTCTTCTTCCTCATTGTCGATCTTTGCTTAACCTTTGTCGGTCTCTGCTTTGCAGGTTATCTTTGGTGTAGGTTATCTCTACTGCAAGGTCTCTCCCCCTACTAGTTCTCTCCACTGCTGGTTCTCTCCCCTTGTTGCTAGTGTTACCTCCCCTATTACCTTAATAGGATCTCCCCTCTTCTATCAGTGTTGCCTCCCATGCTACCATGGTAGATTCTATTCTCCTACTATCGGTGTTGCCTTCTTTAGCCTTAGTAAGTTCTCTTCCTTTGCTGCCTCACCGACTGCCTTGGTGGGTTTCTTCCTTTGCTATCGATACTACCTCACTTGCTGCCTGGGTAGGTTTCCTCACCTATTGCCTTAGTAGGTTGCCTGACTTGTTGCCTTGGTAGGTTTCTTCCCTTGTTATCGGTGTATGTTTTCTCCTTTATTGCTCTATCAAGGCACGTTTTCTCCTCTGCTATTGGACTTGCTACTAGGACACATTTTCTTCTCTGTTGTCGCAAGTTGCCAGACTTATTGTCAACGCATATTTTCTCTTTTGTTGTTGCAAGCTGCAAATCTTGCTATCAAGGCATGTTTTTATCCTCTGCTACTGGAAGCTGTTGGACTTGCTATCGGGGCATGTTTTCTTCCCTACTACTACAAGTTATTAGACTTGTTACTATTATTGTTTGCACCTGCTACTAATGCGTCTTGCATGTTTTGCTATTATTGCCTGTACGTTTTGTTGTCGCTGCTTGTTACCTATATGTGCCCACACATTTTGCTATCTCTACTTACAAGTTCTATTGTCGTTGCCCACACGCACTACTGTCACTGCTGGTACATTTTGTTGTCATTGCCAGCACGTTCTGCTCTCGTTACTTGTATGTGTTGCTTTTACTGCGTATACATTCTACTATTACTACTTATACATGCCTACATGTGCTGCTGCCACTTGTATGTTCTATTACCACTACCCACTGCCTACACATGCTGCTATCATTGCCTGCATATGCTGCTATCGTTACTTGCACATTCTGCTGTCACTGCCCACACGTGCTACAATTGCTAGGATTGCCTTCTGGATGTTCTGCAATTGCCGAGATTGCCTACTAGACATGCTATAATTGTTGGGATTGCCTTTTGGATGTGTTGCAATTACTGAGATTTCCTGCTAGACGTGCTACAATTGCTATGATTGCCTTCCAGATATGCTGTAATTGCGAGGATTGCCTTTTGGACATGTTGCAATTGTTGGGATTGCTTGTTGGATTTGCTATAATTACTGGGATTACCTTATGGATGTGTTACAATTGCAACAATTGCCTACTAAACATGCTGATATTGTCAAGATTGCCTGTTGAACATGCTACAATTGCTGGGATTACCTTCTAGATGTGTTACAATTACTAAGATTGCCTTTTGGACGTGCTGCAATTGCCAGGATTGCTTGCTAGACTTGCTACAATTACTGGGATTACCTTATGGATGTGTTGCAATTGTTACGATTGCTTGTTGGACGTGCTACAATTGTTATGATTGCCTTCGAAATGTGCTGTAATTGTCGGGATTGCCTACTAAATGTGTTACAATTGCTAAGATGTGCTATAATTGCTGGGATGTGATACAATTGCTAGGATTTCCTTCTAGACGTGCTGTAATTACTAGGATTGTCTTTTAGACATGCTACAATTGTTGGGATTGCTTGCTAGACTTGCTGCAATTACTAGGATTACCTTATGGATGTGTTGCAATTGCTGTGATTGCCTACTAGATGTGCTACAATTGCTAGGATTACCTTCTGGACATGCTACAATTGCTGGGATTACCTATTGGACTTGCCACAATTATTGGGATTGCCTTCTAGATGTGTTACAATTGTAGGAATTACAAACTACAACTAGGGTTGTGGGCTGCTGTTGGTGTTGCAGGCTATTGCTGGTTGTTGTGGGTTGCTATTGGTATAGCTCCCTACCCTTGTTGCAATAAGTTCCTTCTCTTTTTGGTTTGGCTGGTTGCTGCCTTCTTTTTTCTTTAGTATAGCTGCTGCACACCTTCTCCTTTGTTGGTTTAGTATTTTTGCCAACTACCGCACTCTCCATGGTGGTCGACCATTGCCTTCTTCTTCTCCCTTTGGTTTGGCTAGCTACTACTTTCTTTTTTCTTTGGAGTGCTTGTTGCACATCTCCTTTATTGGTTTGGTATGGCTACCAATTGTTGCACCTTGTTCTCCCTTTGGTAAGGCTTCCTTCTTTTTCTCCTTTTGGTGTGGCTACTGGTTGCTGCAATTCCTCCTTTGGATAGTGTGGCTACCTCCTTCTTTGGTAGTTATTGTCATCTTTTCTTTGGGTAGTTGCTGCTGCACCTCCCTTGGTCTACTATTACTACAACTCCCTTGGCTATCTGCTGCTACACTTTCCTTGGTCAAATGCTGCTTTCCCTGGTGGTTGCCTTCTTTGCCTTAGCTAGTCACTCTTTTCTTTGTTGGCTACCACTATCTTTGCTACTCAACCTCTCTTTGGTTGCCCCATTCAACTTGTTGTTCTCTCTTTGCAACTAGCCGTTCTCTCTTTTTTTTGCAAGCTAAGCTTCATAAGGCCAAGTCTAAGCTAAAGAAGCATGAAGAAAGCTTTATACAAGCCATGGAAGTGAAAGGAGAGTCATCATCAGCAAGTACCATCAAGGAGGATGCTACTAAAAAGTTGGATGAGTGTTTAAGCAATCAAAGACCTCATTCCATGTGAAAGAAAGGGCTTGGCTACATATAGAAGCCAAGTGAGAAGGTAGAAGAAAAGAAAAAGATTGTGTTTTTGCCTAAAAGTAAGCACAATGATGTGATGGAGAAGAGAGACCAACATAAGTTAAAATGGGTTAAGAAAGATATAATGGAGACTCCCATTCAAAAGAGACAGATTGCCAAAGATGTAGAAAAGGCTGTCACACCTAAAAATCAAGTGGCAAAGGGTGTGAGAAATGATTATAATGCTGATCATTACCAAACAGGTGCTAAAAGATAAGAGAAATGAACTTCGTGAAAAAGGAAAATTTAGATTTGAAAGATTTTACTGGTGTTGTAGTAAATATGAGTACAAGGCTAGAGTGTGTTGGAGTAATGAGCCTATAATAAAGAGAAATGTGAGGTAAGAGTCTAGGGGGAGACTCTATCAAGAAAGGAGACAACTTTAACTAAAAAGAAGCCAAATTTCACAAGGAAACATATTTGATATATGGGAAGAAATCTACAGAAGATGTAAAAAGGCTAGACATACTACTGAAGAATGCTTGACATTGTTGTCAAGTCAAAAAATGCAAAGGAGAACACCTACACATGCTCCCATGTTTGGTTGAAGAAGAAGAAGAGGAAGGGAAATGGCTATAGTTATGAAATAAAAGTTTCCAAGAAAGAAAAGCCATGGATCTTTAATAGTGGTAGCTCTTTATATATGACAAAAGACTCTATAGTGCTAAAGGAAGTAGAAAAATATAGTGAAGGGTTAGTCATATTTAGCAATGATGGTGCCTTAAAGATTAAAGGTGTTAGTGCTGCTAAAATTGGTGTAGAAAAGCAAAAATCAAAGGAAGTGCTTTATGTTGAAGGGTTAAAACACAATCTAATTAGTGTTAGCCAACTTTGTGATGATGGGCATAAAGTTACTTTTAGCATAAGTGGTTGTACAATAAAGAGATTAAGTGATGGTTGTCACAAAGTTAGGCTTGGATCATACTAACCTGCACGGCACTTAGTCAATCTTGCGAGAGAAGAAGAACTAAGTAAGCCTTGAAGAATTTGAGTGAATCAGTGGAAGATGTGTAAGAGGCGAATGAGCGAAGTGGAAGAGCTTGAGAGAACGAGAGAGAGAGAGAGAGAGAGAGAGATAGAGAGCATAAGAGAGCTTTGTAAGTAAACTTGTATTAAGAAAGGATTCGTGCTATACAAATGAGAAGAGTAACCTATTTATACAACTCAAAAGAAACTCCTATAATGGAATATTCTCAGTATATGCAGGGATTATTCTAAATATGGTCCCTTCTAGAATTCTCTAGGCAATTATGGCACATTCTGCATGCTTCTAGGACCTTCCGTAGATAGCGAATGGGTTGGACAATGTTGGCAGCCCGTAGAGGTTTAGCCTTAGCCCCAATTTGCACCTTAAGGATACATGAATGGGCAATCAATGTATCCTTGTGACATCCTCCCCTATTTAATTCTGCGACATCCTCATCGCATTTTCAGCCTTGAATTGCTGAATGTGATTGGAAAATTGCCAAAGCTTGTCCTCCCATTCCCAACTAGCCTCGTGGTCTGGCAAATCTTTCCATTTCACTAAGTACTCAGTGTAGTTGGGAACTCACCTTCTTTGGATCACCCTATCAGCAAGGATGTGCTCCACCTCCTTGTTGAATTCAGTGACCACAGCTATTGGTGCTCGCTTTGACTCGTTTTTGTTTGGATCCTCTTCATCTCCATAGAAAGACTTTAAAAGACTTACATGGAAAATGTTGTGGATCGTCAACTTAAGAGGGAGTTAGACTTGATACAAAGACTTGAATTGGTTAGGAAGTAGTTTCACCATCACTATGTCTCCCACTGTGTAGTCTTTTGGGCATCGTTTGGAGTCAGCCTATCTTTTCATCTTCTTGGCCACTTTGTCAAGGCAAGCCCTTGTTATGTCCACTTGCTCATGCCATTCCTTCGTAAACTTAAAGGTAAACAGATTGTTGCCAGTGTAGGGAGAGGTAATAGCACTTAGTGTTAGCAGTTGTTGTCCCATGACAATCTCAAACGGCCTTTTGTTTGTAGCCTCGCTCCTTTGAAGATTATACGAGAATTGGGCAACATCGAGTAGCTTCACCTAATCTCATTGGTGAACACTGTCATAGTGTCATAAGTATTGTTTGAGCAAGGCATTGACTTACTCAGTTTGCCCATCACTTTGAGGATGGAAGCTTGTCGAGAAGTTCAGGTCGATTCTCAGCAACTTAAATAGCTCACACCAAAATTTGCCCATAAAGCGGGGATCTCTATCACTAATTATGCTCTTAGGCATACCCTATAGCTTTACTACGTTCTTGAAGAACAAGCAAGCAACTTCGTCCACCTTGCAATCAGCAAGGGCTAGAATGAAGGTGCCATACTTGCTGAACTAATTAACTACCACCATGATGCTTCCACATCCTTTAGACTTTGGTAGAGCCATAATAAAGTCCATTGAGATACTTTCACAAGGCTTCTCGGGACTGGATAGTGGCTCAAGTAGGCTGGCTATTGGCTGCTATTCTACCTTGTCTTGTTGGCAAACTAAACAAGTTTGCATATAGGACTCAACGTCTATATGTATATGTGGCCAAAAATAATGTTGTTGGACAAGAGTAAGGGTTCATGCCATACCTGGGTGACTAACCCATAGGGAACATGGCATTCCTTAAGGATTTTCTTTCGTAAGTTTCCCCATTTCGGCACAAATACTCAATTTCCAACCGTTGTTAGGACTCCGTTGTCCACTCAAAATCAACGAGTCTTCCCCTTGCTAGCCAATCATAGTAGATTGTTGGCCAATTTGTCTTGTCTTGTACCTTTCTTGATTCATTCAAGGAGGTTGCTCTTAGGGGTACTAGCAGCAAGGACCACTAGTTTTGCCTTCCAACTCAGTGCATCAGCAACTATAATGGTTTGTCCTGGTTTATACTGCGGTGTGTAGTCGAATTCAGCCAGGAAATCTTACCAACAACATTGCTTGGGGCTGAGTTTCTTTTTGGTTTGGAAGTAGCTCATAGCACCATTATCAATCAAGATTACTAACTTACTTCCAAGGAGGTAATGTCTCCAAGTGCACAAGCAGTGGATGACGACGATCATCTCTTTGTCCTAGATAATATACCGTTTTTTTGTGTCGTTCAACTTACAACTTTCATAGGCAATAGGATGCCTATCTTGCATTAGTATGGAATTCAAAAAGCTTTTCATAATCCGGTAACACCATAACAGGTTCCTTGGAGATTGCTTGCTTCAATCTCTCAAAGGAAGCTTGGCATTCCTTCGTCCAATGCCAAATGTGGTTCTTCTTCAATAGGTCGGTTAAGGGTGTAGCCACGATAGAGTATCCCTTGATGAACCGACGATAGTAGTTGACAATTCCCAGGAAAGATCATAATTTCGGGACCTTGGTTGGAGTCTCCCATTGTTGGATGGATCACAGCTTTGCTGGATCCATCAAAATTCTACCATCTTTGATTCGGTGACCAAGGAAGTCCACCTTTTGCTTGGCAAATGAGAACTTCTCCTTCTTAACAAACAACTCATTTTCTCGTAGAGCTTGGAAGACTTGCTTGAGGTGCTCAACATGCTCCACAAGTGTGTTGCTGTACAGCACAACGTCATTTAAATACACTACCACGAATTTTTCAAGAAAAGGATGTAATACCTTGTTCATGAGTGTGCAGAAGGTGGCTAGTGCATTGGTGAGACCAAATGGCATGAGCAAGAACTTGAATGCTCCGTAGTGTGTTACATAGATCGTCTTTGGCTCATCGCCTTGTGCTATGTGGACATCGTAGTAACCCAATCACAAATCTAGCTTAGTGAAGTACCTTGCCTTCTCGAGTTGGTCAAAAAGATTAGCCATCAAGAGGATCAGATACTTGTTCTTGATAGTGACCTTGTTCAAAGCTCGGTAGTTGATACACATATGAAGCGATCCATCCTTCTTCTTCTGGAAGAGGATTGGAGCACTGAATAGGGCTTTTGATGGTTGTGGAGTTGCTTCCTCAGTTCAGCGAGCTCCAGAGGTGCCATGTGATAAGGGGCCATGGTAGGAGGGTTGGCACTGGGTTCCAGCTCAATGTGGTGATCCACATCTCGCTTTGGTGGAAGCTTCTTTGGCAATTTTGAAGGCATGACGTCCTTAAACTTGGAAAGGACAACCTAAATGGGTTGTGGTAGTGTGGGAGTTGGTGTTGTTATGTCCTCTTCATCGCTTAGCTCCCTTATGGTAGTGACATAGCCAGGACCCGACTTGAGCCCCTGTTTGAATTGCAAGGTTGTGATCATCGATAGTTGAGATCTCTCCTTTCAAGGGAATTACTCTGATTTTACGAGTGTCGACAACCACAAGAGAATTAGAAGCAAGAATAGGAAAAGCTAAAGGTTCGCAAAAAAATGCAAGACCTAACACAACTTTGAAATCATCGATAAGAACGACGGTAAAGTCTAACTTACCAGTCCATTTGCCAATCTGGACATCAACTCCAAGTGCTATGCCCTGGACAGGCCTTGCTTCTGAATTTATGGCTTTGATGGTGTCATTTCCCATCATCGGTTTAAGGCCTAGACATTTGGCCTCTTGTACATCTATAAAGTTATGCATTGCTCCCATATCTAGTATCGCACAAGCTAATTTATCCTAGATGGCAAGATCAACGTACAACAGTCCCTTTTCCTTAGTGACTATTGGGGAGAAATGCTTCAAGAGATTACCCAATTGTTGGATAGATCCCATGTCAGCTTGTGTTTCTTTGTCGGCCTTTTCTAGGTCAAGTACAACCATCATAACATTTATTGCTTTACATTTGGGGTAGTCTTTTACCCAGTGCGGTCCATCATAAATGAAACAGGGTCTAGGAGGATTAGTTGAGTTGTGCTTACTCGCAGATTTCTTCTTATGCTTGGGACGGTCATTTGAGGGTTTTTGTTGTCCACCCTCATTGTAGCCAGAATCCTGCTTCTTATGCCTGTTCTTCTCTCCCCTACTTTTGCCAAAGTTTGGCTTCTTGCTCTTTGAGTGAGTAGAGTAGTCAACGAAGGTCTCAGTGGTAGCAATGGCAACATCTAAGGTTTGCACATCATGCCTGTCCAGCTCAACTCTTGCCTAATCTTTTAAGCTATCTTTAAAGTAGAAGAGACTCTCCTTATCAGACATTTCAATTTCAAGAATGAGGGTAGTAAATTCCTTAATGTAGTCAGAAATACTACTTGTCTGACATAAGCGATGCAGATTTCCTCTAGCTTTTCTGTTCACATTGTCAGGCACAAAGTACCTTTGCACTTCAGCCTTGAATTAATCCTAAGTGTCGATTACACACAAGCCTTTCTACCATTCGGAATGCTTCCACCTCCACCAGAGTTAGGCAGCATCCCTTAGAAAGATTGGGGTGTTGCCTACCTTGGCTAGGTCATCAACAACACCCATGGCCTCGAAGTACTACTTAAGGCCAAACAAAAAGTTCTCCACGATAGTGACATTGTGTGTGCCATTGTACATGGCAGGTATAGGGGCCTTCAAGCCATGTAATGTAGAGGTGCTAGTAGTGGTAGCTATACTAGCAAGTGAGTTGTTTTGGTGCAAAGACTCCATCTCCTTACGGTGGTCGTGAATCTCTCCCTCAATGAACTCATGAAGGTTGGACAAACCTTGATTCAAGGAGCGTATTCCCTTAAACAAGCGGCCAAACTCTTTGATCATGACTTTGGCAACCCGTGTGATCTCTGCATTCTCATGGATCAAGTTATCGACTTGATCACTGAGGTCGCCTACAATGGAGCTTATGTCAATGATGCTCCTTTCCAAGCTACCAACACAAGAGTCTATGGTTTCCTTTGTTAGAGCCTTGGACTTGAAACATTTGGCTAGAGCACGCTGCTCCTCACCCCGATGAGCTTCTTGCCCTGCTTGTTGCTCATCGATAGTGGTCTCAACAAATCCTTCTTCACTTGCCATACTCATGACTCAAATAAGAACAAAGTTGAAGTTAGGATTCAACCATGCTCTGATACCACTTGTCTTTAGTCAATCTTGCGAGAGAAGATGAACTAAGTAAGCCTTAAAGAGTTTGAGTGAAATAGTGTAAGATGTGTGAGAGGCAAGTGAGCAAATTGGAATGGCTTGAGATAACGAGAGAGAGAGAGCAAATTGGAATAGCTTGAGAGAACGAGAGAGAGAGAGAGAGCACAAGAGAGCTTTGCAAGTGAACTTGTATTAAGAAAGGATTCGTGTTATACAAATGAGAAGAGTGACCTATTTATACAACTCAAAAGAAAGTCCTAGAATGGAATATTTTCAGTATATACAAGGATTATTCTAGATATGGTCCCTTCCAAAATTCTCTAGGCAATTGTGGCATATTCTGCATGCTTTTGGGACCTTTCGTAAATAGTGAATGGGCTGGACAATGTTGGTAGCCCGCAAAGGTTTAGCCTTGGCCCAAACTTGCACCTTAAAGATACATGAATGGGCTAGATCAATATATCCTTGTGACATGGTGTTGTTCTTACAAAGGGAGAAAGAAAAAATGTGGAAACTTATACCAAGTTTCCAGTAGCAAAAACAATTGCTACATGAACAACAAAGATGAGAATTTGTTGTGACATAGGAGATTGGGACATCTTGGACAAAAGGGGTTGAAAAATTTGTCCAACAATGAAGCTATGAAAGATGGTGAATGCTACTCACAAAAATGTGGATATTTAAATAAACAAGCCACTGGAGCTCATTCATTTTGATGTCTATGGGCCTATAAGGCAAAAATCATTAAAGGGTGATAGGTATTTCATTTCTTTTATTGATAATTTCACAAGAATGACCTTTATTATGTTTTTGAAACATAAATAAAATGCTCTCAATAATTTCAAGAGTTATAGAAGGCTGGCTAAAATCAGTTTGGGGAAAAAAATTAAGACTCAAGACAAACAATAAGACAGAATACACTTGTAGTGAATTTGAAAATTATTTGGAGAAGCATGGAGTAAAGTATGAATATGCTATCCCTACATGCCCTAACAAAATGGAGTGGCTGAAAGAATGAATAGAAGCCTAGTGGAGATGACAAGGACCATGTTGGCTAAGCATGGTACCTCATATGGCTATTAGAGAGAGGCTATCACTACTACCACTTAGATTCAAAACAGATGCTTCATAAGACCACATACAGAAAAGACACCTTATAAGCTATGAAATGAAAAGAAGCCAAGTGCAAAACATTTTAAAGTATTTGGAAGACCGTGCCTCATTAAAATTAAAGGCAAGAATTGAGAAGGTTAATAAAGGCATATTCTTGGGCTATATACCAAATGGAAGAGGCTTTAGATGTTATAATAAAAGGCTACAAAAAATTGTAGACAACTTTGATGTTAAACTGATTGAAGATGGTTCCATAATGCAATCACAACATAAGGAAGCTGAAGATGTCATGTGTGATAATGAAAAGGAATTTGAAAGTGATACATCAAAGGTTGTTCAGCATGAGGAAGACATTGATTATCAAATTACAAGGGATGAAGAAAATGAATCAAGGCATTCCCAAACTCATAAAAGAGTTAGAGTTGAAGTAGAGGCTAAAAACATTATTGGCAGTAAAAAGGATTTTGTCCAGATTAGAAGAAGGCTAAAAAATGGTGAACAAACCTTATTGATCTTTGAAGTTGAATCCAAGTTAGTGGAAGAGGCATTAATGCACAAGGAATGTGTTTTATAGTGCAACAAGAAGCAAAATTCAATGACTCTATGCATTGTAAAGGCTAAATATGTTGTTACTACTTAAGCTTGTACTCAAATGCTATGGATGAAACAATAGCTTAAAGATTTGAAGGTGGATGTGTAGCTGCCATTGCTGATTGGTTGTGACAATCAAAATTCCATCAATTTATCAAAGAATCTTGTCCAACACTCTAAATATAAACATATTGAAATCAAGTACCACTTTATTAAAGAAAAAGTAGAGAAAATGAAGTAAAGCTAAAGCATATGCCTACCATGGAGTAGGTTGTAGATATATTCACCAAACCTCTATCAAAAGAGATGTTCCAAAAGTTAAGGCTGACCTTATGTGTTTAGCTAACCCTTAGAGGCCAAGGTATGCCTCTACCCCCCCTCCCCTTCTCTCTTTTATTATTCTTTGGATTTGTTGTCAAAGGGAGAGATATTTTTTATAAATTCAAAGAGAATATAAACTAATCAAAAGGGGGACTAGCTTGATAAATCCAAAGGGGAGAAATTGTCAAAGGGAAGAAGTAGAAGAAAAAGGGGGAGTTAAAAAAAATTGAGGTTGTTTCCAATCGGTATCATGCCTACATGCAAAAAAGGAGATGTATGTCTCAGAGGGAGTTGTGAATGTCAAAAGTGGAGGTCTTTCTTTTGCTAATATTGCTGCTTGTGCTTAATTACTAATGTATGAATTTAATCGGTTGCCAACAAATCCAATAAGAGAGATTGTTAAGCCCATCTTTGATAGCTAATATTAGATTTATTGTCAATAGCATCTCATATCTTTGTCCTTTATGAGTGCCTTTGAGATGTGTTTACTACATTTACAAAGTGTGTTGGCAGCTGAGTTGATTCAGCTTGATGGTGGTGTTTTAGCTATAAAGAAAGCACTATTTGCTACCTCTAGCATTGCATTTAGCAATGGCACTGTGTTGAGCCTATCTTTGATGGCTAATTGTTGTCAACAACATTTCACATAGTTGTTCTTATTAATTTAATGCTATGAATGCTGTTGAGATGCAGAGAGGTCATTGGGCAAAACCATTGATGGTAGGTCAACCTTGAAGTCAATTAATCAATATTGACTATCAACCCTAAATTTTAGGGGTCTTAACCCTTAACCATTGACCCTAAAATTTTAAGAAGTCATTATTGACCGTTAACCCTAAATTTTAGGAATCAAATCTAGTCATTGATTGTAGGGCAACCCTCGGGAATCAATATTGACCATTTATGAGTGCGTAACCCTAATCTTAAGTTTTTATAAATACCTCTATGCATCTTGCAAGACTAATGTGTGGGCTGCAGAAAAGTTGAAAGAACGACAACAAGGGCTACAAAGAGAGAATGACATTTGTGCTATAGAAAATTGAGAGAGAACGTAAAGAGAGAGTGACCAACCAAGGCAAAGGAGGCAGCCACTAAGGAGAGGTGCAATTGGCCAAGAGAGGAGTAGCACCAATGAGAGGTGTAACTAGCCAAGAGGTGACAATAGCCACTAAAGAAAAAGGGAGCCACACTAACTGAAGGAGGATTTGCAACAACTGGCAACCATACCAAAGGAAGAAGAAGGCAGTAACTAGCCAAATCAATGAAGGAAAAAGTTGCAGCAACCACACCAAGGAGAGAAAAGCGTGCAGCAACGACACCAAAGGAGATAGATTATCAAAGAAGAAAAGAAGGTTGCCATAATAGGTGCTAAAGATAGGAGATATGAACTTGGTAAAAGAAGAAAATTTAGATTTAAAGGATTTTACTGGTGTTGTAGTAAATATGGGCACAAGACTAATGTGTAGTGGAGTAATGAGCCTATAATTGTTGAGCTCATCTTTGATGACTAATGTTGGATTTGTTGCTAATACCATCTCACACGATTATATGTGTTGATTTGATATTATGAAAGCCGTTGAGATGTAGTGAGATCATTAAGAAAAATCGGTGATGATAGGTCAACCCTGGCATTGAGAAGTCAATGTTGAACATGTCCCTAAATTTTAGGAGTCAAGATTGACCGTTGAAGAGTCAACATTGATCATAACCCTAAATTTTAGGGGTCAAGATTGACCATTGACCGTTGACCCTAAATTTTAAGAATCAAATCTGGTCATTGATTGTAGGGCAACGTGTGGGAATTAACGATGACCATTGATGATCGTGTCTCTCAAAACTCTACAAATACCCCTATATGTCTTGCAAGAAGAGTGTGTGCTGTAGAAAATTAAGAGAGCCAACAAAAGAAAGAGGTGAGCGATAAACCTAGGGAAAAAGAGAGGTGATTGGAAAAAAGGAGGCGGCCACCAAGCAAGGTGTAACTGGCCAAGAAGGAAAGAAAGAAAGCAAGGGGCATCTGCCTAAGGAGAGTGAAGCAGCCGTTAAGGGAAGAAGGCATCATAGCCGGCCAAGGAGAGGAAGAAAGAAAGCAAGGGGCAACCGGTCAAGGAGAGTGCAACAGCCACCAAGGAAGGCAAGGTAGCCGGCCAAGAAGAGAGTAGTAGCACATCCAAGAGGCTTCCTTGCACTAGTAGCATGTCCAGGAGACTTCCCAGTAGCAGTAGCAGGTCTAGGAGGGTATACCAATAGTAGTAGACATCCTTGTAGGTCTAGAAGAGTATACTAGTAGCAGCAGCACGTTCCTGCATGTCTAGGAGGGTATACCAGCACTAGTAGCACCTCAGGAAGCTTCCTAGCAGTAGAAGCATGCCCGAGAATCAAGCAAAAAATCAGAATGTGCAACAATAGGTCCAGCAATCAGCAGCCACCTATAGAAAGTGCAGCAGCAAGTGTGGGAATCAACCAACAAAGCAGCAATGGTGCGAGAAAACTGCTGCACTGCACAGGGAGTGCAGCAGCAGCACTAGAAAACAGCTACAAAGTGCGGGGAGAGTAGTAGTGGCGCTAGAAAACTACTGCAGCACATGAGGAAAGCAGCAGCAGCACACAGGGACTACAGTCACAGCATGCATGGATAGCAGGAACAGTGGGTGCGGATAGCAACTGTAGTGTGCACAAACAGCAGGCGCTAAGAGCATGGATTGCGGGCACAGCGAGCATGGACAGCAGGCACAGCGTGTGCAGACAACAGGTGCACGAACAGTGGGCACCGCGCTCACGGACAGAAGGAGCAGAGAGAACAAACAGAGGGCGTAGAGAGCATGGACAATAGGAGCAATGTGTGTAGAGAGTAGGCACAACATATGCGGAAAGCAGGTACTGTGCATGCAGATAGTAGGTACAGCATGTGAGAACAGCAGGTACAGCGCATGTGGACAGGAGGCAGCGAGCACAGTGTGTGCAGACAGTATGTAGAGCTTGTGCGGATAACGGGCACAAAGCGTGCAGACAGCGGGCAACAGTGGTAGTTCATATGAATAGCATTAACAACACATGCAGACAGCAATAGATAGGAATGGTAGCTTGCGTGGATGATGGCATCAGCATGCACCGACAGCAGCACATGTGTGGACAGTAGCAACAGCATGTGTGGACAGTTGCGGCAGTACATACAGACAGTTTGGACAGTATTAGCAACACGCACAAATAGTAGCGGCAGTGCATATGGACAGCATTAGCAGTGCCTGCGTAGCCTGTGCATGTGCGGACAGTGATAGCAATGCGTGTAGGCCCCAATAGCAGAATGTGTAGGTAGCAGCATGCAAGTAGCAATAGCAGTAGGTTTAGCAGCTTGTAGCAACAAGAGGAGAAAGCGTGACTGGTAGCAAGTTTGGTAGCTTGCAGTAGCTGAGGAGAAAACGTGTTCGATAGCAGAGGAGAGATCCTGCCAAGCGAATAGGTGAGGCAGCATCGGTAATAGGTGAGACAACATCGACAGCAAAGGAAGGAGAAGATCCATATTTTGCTTTAGCAGTTTATATACATAGAGTAATCATTCTCTAGCAAAGGTTTTTCCATGGACTCTTGATAGATTTGTTAAAAAATAGGGTGGGATACCCTTAGAGTGATCGAGAGATCATTATAAGTAGTTAAGGAGGGATCCTTCCACAACCAAACTATATCCTTTGATAACAAGAGTGGATTGTGTGATTTAGGAGGGATCCTATCACACTGTAGACGTATCTCACATATTATGGGTGAACCACATAAAAATTTTCAAGTGTGCTTGGGTGCTTGAGCCTAGTACTACTGCAGTTATATAAAGGAGAAAGATAAGAATTGGATCATCAGCTCTAATAAGACACAAAGGTTAAATCCAAATCGATTTATAAAAAGCGTATATCTCACACTGATTCATCCCCTCTCTCAGTGTGAAACCTAAAATGGTCTTCATCAAGTGGTATAAGAGCTTGGTTCCTCTGTTGATCCAATTCTTCTAGTTCCTTTATCTTTATTGCTGCTTGAGATCATGGATAACCTAAATAATGTTAATAGTAAAGGCATCCCTATGTTTGATGGACACAATTATCAATTATGGAAGAATAAGATGCTCCTATATCTGATGTCCCTTGGTCTTGATGTGTTTGAGTCTACCATTTATGGCTTTGTCCCTATTGTTGATGGTGATCCTACTACACTAGCTGATAAGAAGAACTTGGAGTATGATGGAAAGGCAAGAAATGCCTTATATGCCTCTCTGTCAAATAAAGAATTCACCAAGGTAATGGGCTCTAACACAACTAAACAAATCTGAGACAAACTAAAGAACATCTTCTATGAAGGATACAAGGATGTGAAGGAAGCCAAGCTACAAATCTAGAGGAGGCAGATTTGAAGACATAAAGATGCAAAATGATGAAACTATGGATGCATTCTTCATAAGTGTCAACAAAATTGTGTGCTCCATTAGAGGCTATGGAGAGGAGATCCATGATATCATTGTGGTAAGGAAAATACTCAGGACCTTACCAAAAGTTTACAATGCCAAAGTTTCTTCCCTAAAAGATAGAGATCTAGATAGGCTACCTTAGATGACTTGCATAGCGTATTGGTGGCTTATGAAATGAGAATAGCCCTAATGAAGAAAGAAAAGAAGTCAAGGTGGAGAAGGAGCCAACCTTCAAGGCAATGAAGAAGTTAAAGATTAAAGACCAAGAAGAAGAATTTGACAGTAACTCTAGAGAAAAAGATGGTGATCCTCAACTAAATAAAGTTTTGGTGTATATCACCAACAATATGAGGAAAGGAAAAGGGACGTACAAGGGAAAATTACACTTGAAGTGTTTTAGTTGTGGTGACATAGGGCTTTTTGCCATAGACTACCCAAAGAGAATAGAAGCAAGCAGTGATGATGATGATGAGCTTACCTCAAGGTGAAGAACAAAGAAATCTAGCTATTCTAAAGCTGATAATTCAAGTGCTATGAAAAGAGGATTATGAAGAAGAAGTTGATGATGATTCTGATGATGATGCTGCAAAAGATGTGTTTGTCACTCAAGTAGATGATAACAAAGAATCTTCAAGTGAGGAGGAATCAACCGAAGAGGAAGAGGATAAGTTGTTGCAGCAACTTGAGAATGAGTTGAGTGCTTGTTTTCAAAAAAACAGCAAGCTGGAAAAAGAGGTAAAGCATCTCAAGAAGTTGGATGAAAATTCTATTATTGATGAATCTAATCTCCAGGTGAAAAAAAAGGAGTTTGAAGCAAATGAGCAAGAGTACTTGAAGAGAATTGAGGAGCTAATCATACTTAAGGTTGAGCAAGGCAAGATGTACAAAAATCTTAGCACTAAGGTGATTGCATAAGAGCAAGAGATGCCATAATTATAAGAGCAAGAGTGAGTTATAACCTTTGTTCTTTGTATAGCTTAGCCTCTCCTCTTTCTCTCTCTCTTGATGGTTGATTTCTTTGTTGCCATCGGTATCTCTTTGTTCAGCCCCCCAATTTTTCACTCGATCGTTCTTTTTCTTTTTTCTCCTTCCCACCCAATTGTGTAGGGTTTACCATTGCCGTGTGTTTTTACTTCCTTGCCCCTCTATGTAGTTTCAAATTACTCTCTTTCCATATAGGTTTAAATTACTATCCTGTCTCTCCATATAGTTTACTTTCTTGTCCTTCCATGTGACTTTACTTTCTTGCACACTTAAACCTAGTTGACAACAATTACAACCCATATAAGAGGAATGTGAGGCAAGATTCTAGGGGGAGACTCTGTCAAGAAAGGAGACAATCTCAGGTGGAAAGAAGTCATATTCCACTGAGAAACAGTTTTGATTTGTTGGGAGAGATTTGTGGAAGATGTGAAAGGGTTGAACACACTGCTAAGGATTGCTTGACATTGCTACCCAGTCAAGAAGTACAAAAGAGAACACGTTAACTATTGCTACCCAATCAAAGAGTGGAAAGGAGAACACCTACACATGCTTCCACATTTGGTCAAAAAAGAAAAAGAGGAAGAGAAACATCTATGGTTGTGGAAGTAACCTTACAAGCTTTCAAGAAAGAAAAACCATTAATCCTAGATAGTGTTTGCTCTTTACAAATGAAAGGAGGCTCCAAGATGTTGAAGGGAGTAGCAAAATATGATGGATGGTCTGTCAAATTTGGCAATGATTGTGCCTTAAAGATTCAAGGTGTTGGTATTGTTGAAATTGGTGCAGAAGAGTTGAAATCAAAGAAAGTGATTTATGTTGAAGGGCTAAATCACAATCTTATTAGTGTTAGCTAGTTGTGTGATGATGATGGACATGAAGTTACTTTCAACAAGAGTGGCTACCTAGTAAAGAGATTAAGAGATAATGTTGTTCTTACTAAGGGTGAAAGAACAAATGGAAACTTATATCAAGTTTCCAAAAGCAAAAACACATGCTATATGAGCTTTAAAGATGAGAATTTGTTGTGGCATGGAAGATTGGGGAATCTTGGACAAAAGAAGCTGAATTTAAGTATTTAGCCATACCATAGAGGTTGAGGTATTCTCTAACTCCTCTCCCCTTCCCTCTTCTATTTTTCTTTGGATTTGTTGGCCAAAGAGAGCCAACAAAGTAGGCACCAAGGGAAAGAAGGCAGCCATCAAAGAGAGAGGTGAGCCGATGAACCTAGGGAAAAAGTGAGGTGAATGGCAAAGAGGAGGTAGCCACCAAGCAAGGTGCAACCATCCAAGAAGGAGAGAAGGAAAGCCGGGCAAAGAGAGTGCAGCAACCACCAAGGAAAGAAGGCAAGGCCGTCAACAAAGAAGAGAGTAGTAGCATGTCTGATTTTTTGTTTGATTCTTAGGCACAGCATAAACAATGGGCACAACACACGTTGACAATGGGCATAGCACACATGGATAGCAGGCACAAAGAACACGACCAATAGGCATAGCATGCGCAGACAGCAAGTGCGTGAACAGCAGGCACAACAAGTGTGAATAGTAGGCACTTCTTAATAGTAAATGTCGCACAACAAGTTATTGAGAGCTTCCTTTATTTTCTTTGACATTGCCCTTGTCATTGGTCCTCCAAGGTTTTGCAAAGCATCAACTCCCTTGTTGAATTGAGATGGTATAATATGGCTTCCATCATACATTGTGAGTGAACCATGTAAAAATTCTGTGTGTACTTGGGTTCTTGTGTTTACTTGATATTTATACGGCTGTTCTCACATAAAGAAGTAAGATAAAAATTGAATCATTGACTTTAATAGGTCATAGAGGTTTAGTCCAAAAAAATTTGTAAAATGTAAGCATTTCACATTAATTCACCCTTTCCCCCTTTTATTGTGAGACCTAAGAAGGTTCTCATCAAAGACTCTTTAGCTCTTCCTTCAAGGAACCAAGCCCACATTAGAGAGTCCCTTCCAAAGTCTTCATTTGATCTAGACATTTTGATAGGGCTTGGTTCAAGGCACCTTGTATCTCCTCATGATGCTTTTCTCTCCCCTTCTTGAGCTCATTAATGTGTTGATCTACTTCCTTAAACTTCTCTTGCCCATCAGCTATAGCAAGCTCCACCTTTGTGATCCTTGTATTAGTGTCTTCCAAAGCATCCCTTGACCTTAATCTCCCTCTCTTTGAGTGCTTAGTCTCACTACATGGACTAGGCATCTTTACTAAGCAAAGTACTTCCACAAACTTACAAAAACTAGACTTTGGTACCAATTGTCATGAACTTGGTCTTTACTAATGAATTGTGTAACACTAGCAAACTTACTTAGCAAAGAATTCTGTTCACCTTCTTTTGTGAACTATAAATGTCACTAATAATTGAAAGTAAAGATGACACATAAAAACACAAGTAATATGGGGAACTTAGAGTATGCTTTGTTACTTCAAAAATGCTAATACAATTACTATTTGATAGATGAATACAAGTGAAGTCCTTAAGACTATTTATAGTCATCCACCTCCTTAATGGATGGCTAGGTCTATTTGATCCAATGGTTCCAATTATTTTTTTAAAGTATTTTATACAATTCCTTACATTACAAGAAAACATCTAAAATATCTATAAGTTTTTAAAGACTCCCACTTAACTCTAGACTTGTCAAGAGAACTCTAAGGAAGTCCAAAACAGAACCTTACTTGTAGGCTAAAAATTATGCAAAATTGTGCAATACATGGTAATCTATAAAGAGCCATCATGATTCTTTTCAAACAATATTAGGGAACCATAAATGCTTTGGAAGGTTAAATCAAGCCTTCAGCATTCACCAACTGCAAAGGATTAACATATGAGGGATTAGCATCATCCATTTTACCATCTTCTTCTATAACCATGGCACTTAGCTTCTCTCTCTTTAGGCATTCCTTAGCATAGTAAGGGCCATTGCATATGAAGAAACCAAAATTGGACTTGTTTTTGCCTTGCTCTCGATTCATAGCTTTACCTTTATCCTTTATATTATCTTAACAATTATCCTTCTTCTTGCCCTTTTTCTTTTTGCCTTTATCATTGGGCTACCTTTCCATATCATCGTTAAAGGGCTTGTTGAGCTTGAAATCAACCAATCCATCAGCAACAACCATGGACAAATGCAAGTCTTTGACTCCTTGTTATCAAAGCTTGATTTGAGCCTTCAATTGCAGGCCTAAAAGAAAGTTGAAGAGCTTATCTTCATTCAACATGTTACAAATTTCAACCATTAGGAAGCTAAACTCTTTCCTATAATCTTGCAATGTGTTATTACGTTTAAGTTTCTTTAAAGATTCCCTTGCAACTTGGGATATATTTAAGGAAGAAACTAGTCCTTCAACTTGTTCTTCAACCTTTTCCACGTCTTAATCTAAGGTGTGTCTATAATTACATCATTTTCTATCCTAATTGACCACCATAACTTGGTGTCCTTGGCAAGATTTGTAAGGGTCATTTTTTCCTCATTTAGCACCTAAACAGTTGTGAAGTATTGCTCCATGTCTCACAAGAAATTCTTGATAGCTTTGGCATTGCATTCCCCCTTAAAGGCTTTTGAATCAGACACTTTCATCTTTCTAGAAGAATTGACAACCATGCTTGGTTGGTTGCCTACTGCTTGTTCAAGGACAATAAGATCACCTTTTATGTCACCAAAGTGAGAGATCCTACAAAGTCAATACTATCATAATTCAATTACAAAATACATATCAATTTTTCTAACTTGTTAAGCTTTGCTAAGATTGAAAGGGTTTGCTCCTTAAGGACCTCATTAAGAACCTTTTCAATCTTAGACACCCACTCACACACCACATCGAGACTTGATCCCTTACATAAATCAAATCGTGCTTTAACACTTTATCACTGAAGTTCTTGACTTCTCCCTAGGATCTAATAGTTTGTGATACTGAAAGGGAGGGTGAATCAGTATCACCACAATTTGCAATTCACAGGTAAGTGAACAACTTCAACCTCTTCTTAAAAGCGAACTCTTTCTCAAACTTGACTAAGGTAGATTTATTGCTACCTACTAATGACAATAGTCCCTAAAGTTACCTTTCAAACATCTTGCCTAAAAGACAATTCAGATGTTCTTATTTAGGTCTTTGTTAGGATATGGGTTGGCTAATACTTTAGATGTGTTCACAGCTTAATTCAAAACACAAGACGTAAAGCAAATTAAGGATACACGAGATTTGCATGGTTCTGTCAATGTGATGTACATCCATGGTGGTAGGGATTCTCCCTTACCGAGACTATTCGCTATACTTAAGAATTCTAGTTATAATGGATGTCTTAATCCTCCACTCTTTTCATTATTACAATTACTAAGCAAGTACAATACAAAGAATGTCACTTATTGTGTCTACCCTTCTTCTAGCTTATCTTGCCTCTATTGAATTGAAAGGCTGCTCCACTGCTACTTAGAAGTTCACCACAATGCTCTCTAACATCCCTTGAAGAAATTTGGAAATACGTTGAGTTCTTTCTAATGCTTCACTGAATTCCTTCTCTAGGTTGTCTTAGATAGCTCCTGCTTTCACCGTCTCATGGTCTCATCCATCTCCTATTTCACGTCTCATGGCCTACCTCACATTTCTGGTTTGATGTTACACGTCTCATGCACATTTCTGGTTTGCACCCTTTGCTAGTGACACACCTTGCACACACCTTATCACCTTTTCTGGTTTACACTTGTCCATTTCACACCTTTGGAAAGCTTGTTTTGCTCTCCCGGTAGTCTCCTCTTTCAAGGTTTCTCCTCTCTTCCCTTACGTTTTGTTGCACTCCTCCATCATGATTTTGCTGTACTCTACACTCCTCTATCACAATTTTGTTGCACTTCTCTGTCATGGTTTTGCTACACTTATCCATCACAGTTTTGCTCCTCCGACGGTGGGTTTCTCTCTCTTACAGTGGTGGGTGCCTCCTTTTCTGGTTTGTATTCGTTTAGTTCTCTAGGTGATTGCTTTCTCATGGTTTTTCCTAGTTTGTGTGTTTAGCTCTCCTGGCAACTACTTTGTCACATTTTTTTTCTGGTTTGTGCATTTAGCTCTCCCATGTTGTCTCCTTGCTGTCCAACCGGTGGTTTCTCTCTTGTTGTAGGGTTCTATCTCACCAAGGTCTCTCTTGTCGATGGTGTGCTTTGGCTGTGTTGTGTTTTGCTATTTTCTCTATTTGGCCATCCACCCCTTTGCCATTGGTTATGTTGTGTCGTGTAGGGTTGTTTGGATGTTCACCTTATTTGGCTGTGTACCCTCCTTCAGCCATTCACTATTGTTTGTTGTTTGCACTTGTCTTTTTAAGAGTTCACCTTTGGCTGTGTAGGGTTGTTTGGCCGAATCCCTTTTGCCATTTAGCTTGTGTTGGCCGGTTGTCTCTTTGCTTGGACGGTTCCTCCTTTGTGTTTGGCTGGTTCTCTCCTTGCTTGGATGTCTCTTCTCTTTGGATGGTTTCCCTCTTAAACCTGATGGATGCTATAAAAGTAGGTAGAAAGAGTTATAGAAACAGGTAGAAAGAGCTACAAAAATAGGCAAAGTAAGCTGCAGAAATAGGCAGAGAGAGCTATAGAAATAGGCAAAAAGAGTTGCAAAAATAGGCAAAGAGAGCTACAGAAATAGGCAAATAGAGTTGTAGAAACTAAAAGAGAGAAACCCAATACGCACCGGTTCCAATCAATGTCACCACAAAACACCATTATTGGTGGACTCAATAAGAAATGATCTATCTATTAATGATTTTTGTCTATTGATTAGAGATTAGTGACCTCTCGCCATTAACAGCTACTACCTTCCTTATTTGATCCAAAATCAACCAAAAAACATCATTTTTTAAACCTTTAACAATTATTATTGGGACATTTCTAGGTTCAAGGATATGAAAAATGGTGGATAAAAGGATTTGTAAAAGGAGGGAAGAGAGTTTTGCAACATGACAATTATTTGGTATAGAAAAATTTAAGGATGGCTGCTCTAAGTCAACATATCAAAAAATAAAAGAAAAAAGACAAATAGTGAAAAAAAGAAGAAAAATAAAAAACCAACAAAAAGTGTTCACAAACCACTTTTTACCTCCAAAGACAAATAACACAAATTAATTATTCATTTTAGACTTGTATTTTCTAAAAGCCTCCTTTTGATTTTTAACCTTTTGATTTTATAAATAATATTTAATGAACAAATTATGGTTTTTAGAAATTTTCTTTGATTTTTCATAAGAAAATAAAGAAAAAGGAAATGAGGAGTGGGAAGGAGGTTTTAGGAGGGTCCCAAAAGTTACTAACCCATCTTTGGACCATTATGTTAGTGTTGTTCCCACAACATTGTATGAGTTACAATTGTTGTCAACTAGGTTTAAGTATATAAGAAAGTAAAGCCACAAGGAAAGACAAGAAGGTAAAAGCCACATGGAGGAGCAAAAATGTAAAATCTACATGGAAGGGCAAAACAATAAATTCACCCTATTAGGGTTTTATGGAGAGTATATAAAGGCCAATATAATTGCCTAACATTGAAGCTGAACAGTGTAGTCGTCTAGTGAACAGTAGCTTGTGAGTGAACAGTAACTATTGAGAGAGAGGAGAGATAGTCGACGACCGGGTTAAACAAAGAACAACTGTTGAGATAGAGAAAAAGGAGATGGTCGGGCTAAATGAAGAACAAAGGTTGAGGTAGAGAGAAAGAGGAGATGACCGTGAGATAGTAAAAGCAAGAGTTGTGTGAAGCAACGTAGAGCAGAAATTTGGCAAAGCATTGAAAGAACTCAACATATTTCAAGATTTCTTCAAGAGAGGTTAGAGAGTGTTGTGGTGAACTTCTAAGCGGCAGTGGACCAGCCTTTCAAATCAACAAAGGCAAGACAAGCTAGAAGAAGGGCAGACACAGTAAGTGACACTCTTTGTATTGTACTTGCTTAGTAATTGCAATATTAAAAGGAGTAGAAAATTAAGACATCCATTATAACTAGAATTCTCAAGTATAATGGATAGTCTCGGTAAGGGAGAGTCCCTACCATTATGGATATACATCACATTGATGGAACTACGTAAATCTCGTATATCCTTAATTTGCTTTACATTCAGTGATTTGAATTGAATTGTGAAAGCAGCTAAAGTATCAGCCAACCCATAACCTAACAAAGACCTAAACAAGAACATTTGAATTGTCTATTAGGCAAGGGTTCTGAAAAGGTGACTTTGGGGACTATTGTGATTAGTAGGTAGCAATAGATCTAACTTAGTTGAGTCTAAGAAAGACTTCACTTTTAAGAAGAGGTTGAAGTTGTTCACTAACCTGCAAATTGAAAATTGTGGTGATATTGATTCATTGCCCCTCTTAGTATCACAAATTAGTAGATCCTAGGGAGAAGTCGGGAACTTCAGTTAGCCTATTTTTTTCCATGCAAGATGGTTAATAATATGTTCGGTACCACATAAGATGCCACATAAATACTTAATGACTAAATTAACAAAATGCATAAAATTGACCCAATTGTAGACATTTTTCAACATTACTATCCTTATTTGAATCATTTTGTAGATACTAACTCATTTTTGGATTAACTATAATTATTAACTCAATTATAATTTACCCTTATCGATATCTCATCATATTAACTGTGTTTTGAAGAGGAAGTGGTATGTTGTGTAAGGAATATATATCACAAGGGCAAATGATAAAAGAATTTATGTTGTGTAAGTAAAAGCTATTTTTCTATTTGAAGGAGATTTGTATGATTTTCTTTTTAATTTTGTTAAGTTCAAAATAAAACTATGTTAAACTAATTTGTTGTTTGTTGGCTAAAATTGAAAAGACATGAAGTTAAATGAAGTGAAGAGAAAAAAAATTCTCAAATAGAAGCAATAGTCTTGAATGGTAGGTGGAAAAGCAACATGTATACTTGAAAGAAGGGATTAAGTTGTGTCAACTAGTTTTTGTAGCATTGTATCTATTATGTTATTGCTCATAGAAAACAAATTATTAAGTTTTCTTGGCTTGAGACAAATGAATCATATGAAGATTTTATCATTAAGATTTTGCAAGATTTGGGCACATAAGTTGCAAGTTCTATGTAATAGAGATATATATACTTATGTAGCATTCTATAATGATTACAAAGAGAATCATCTCTTTTGTATGTTTTTATGTCAACTATTTTAAGTGTAAGTGCAAATGTGTATCTTTATTTCCTATTTTTGGTTTATTTATCTTATAGCATAAGCCTTGAATTGGTTTCATTATATAGAGGATTGTGATTTAATCAATATCATCTCCTACATTTCAAAATTTTACCCTATTTGTTTACTTTTGTTGTTTGTCTATTATGTTATTTCTATCTATATTTAGTATTTCTCTATCCATTTCTTACCTTTTATGATTTACAACGTATTTAACAAATGTGTCTTAAATAAATTGACATTATGACTCAATCATGTTTATCTACACAATAAGTGATGTATTATTCTAGGTGTTCCTTACAACTTATACAATGTTTCCAATATATTAACAAGATGTCACCTCTCTACAATATAATTATGAAAAGTAAATTTTATAAATGTAACAAATCATGACCAATGTCATCTTGGTATTGGTAATAAATTAGTTTGGATCTAATAGTACATTAGTTTGATTTGTCATCAAACCCAATTTAAGGTTTTTTTTTTTTTGTAAGAATACCTAAAAAACTAATTTCCTAACAATTTATAAAATTTTCTAACAAATCAATAATAAACTCATTATCTATTAGGACATATATTAACAAAAGAAGTATCATAGTTGTCTAGTTATTAGTTTTTTCTTTAAGCATAAATATGTCATTGCATAGATCATAATCACCTAAGCCATGTCACAACATATTAAAGGAAAAATTTGTAATATATTACATATATATTAGCATTTTATCTTAATTATAGTTCATGACTACAAATGTTTTTAATTTTGTTTCCCTTAAAATTAAAAGAAACTTTAATTTATGCTACTTTGGTAAACAAACTAAAATTTTCTTGAATTTAATACCAAGAAAATGTTGTAAATAATCCTATAGTGACTAATTTTGACTTATAATCACATAATTGGTGAAAATTCTACTAACTAATTGTTATGATAGTTCAAGTCAAAATTTATTCAAATTAATTTCAATACTTTAATTTAAAGAACTAAAGTCAACTATGTATTTTTTGAACATTAATGCTTATGATGTGTAAGTTTTCTATTTGCCAAATAAGGAAATGTATTATTTTTTTAAAAACTTGAATCGTATATTGTATTTTTATTTTTCTTTTAAAGAATAAGTTGAGAAGTGTAAAAATGTTTGAAACTAAAACACTTCCCTTAAGTTTCCCATCTTTATAATTTCATGATTTTATTTTATTTTGTTAATAAATATGATTCCAAATAAACATCTACACATAGTCATTTTCTTTATTGATTGAGCATCAACATAATGGTTGATAAAATGATAAAAGTCTATGAAAAGTCCAAAATGAATTTGAAATATCTATTGTAAACACTAAATTAGAAATGCTTTTTTTCTTCCAATCAACACCTTTGATAAAAAGTAAAAAGTTAGCCCATAATCACACCCTTTTACTATCCATTTGGTTCTACACTATTAAATTACAAGACATTCACCTTCACATCCTTTAACTTTCTTGAAAAATATTACTTTCTAAAAGCAAAAATGAAAACAAAGAAGCAAGAAATGTGAAAGTGTGGACTTAAGAATGTAACAACAAAGAATTTGTCCACCTTTTTTTAATATTTTATATATTGGAAAAAATTAATAATAATACTACTATTATTAACAACATTAATGTTGTTAAAACTGATGGTAAGGCAAGTAAGGAGGATAAACAATGTCATCACATTCAACTTGTTATTAAAGTGTTATCATATATAAATGATAAGGAATTTTGGCAAACTAGATAAATGATGAAAGATCAAGATATGAAAGCATTAAAGGTCATTTAATTCCTATTGAAATGTTAAATGCTAGACAAAATATTGTTAAATTGAATGAAAAGTAAAGGCCATTAACAATTAAAATTGTGAAGAGTATTTGACTCAATATACTTAAAGAAGTTCATATGGACGTTGTGAAGACATTAATGGTAGTGTTACTAACCATGACAATGTTGTTAAAGTGAAGAAGCATCCAAAACATAATTTGAATATGGCCACTTTAGATTTTTCTTTTAGGGGTATTATTTGATGATGCAAAATAGTTTTAGAAAGCAATGACAAAGTATGTAGTAAATAAAGATAACACATTCAATACAACATGTACACAAACTAACAACTAAAACCCAAGATGCTAAAAGTAAGGCTTCTTAGAATTTGTACATAAATTTAAAAGATAGAATTGTCTTCTTTTAAAGTACCCAACATTGATAGCTCTCAATAAAAAGTAATTCAAATAACAAAACATAAATAAGTCATAAAAAATCTTAGCAAAAGGGTCTTCATTTATATCCTTCTATAAAAGTGTTTTCTATTTTTAAAAGTTATAAATGTTAAGTGCTTTTGAAGAAGTTAATTTTTTCTTTTAGATTTGTGGTCAAATTCAAGGATACATTACCTTGGCATTTTGGTTTTAGTTGGTTAACTTGTGTATATTTTGTATTTATTATGTTATTGCTTTCTAAATTGTTTTGTATCCTTAATGACATCTCTCACAAAAAAAAAAAAAAACAAAAAGTGGAGTTGCTACATTTGAATTATATCTTAGATGCCTCTTCTTTTTAATAGTATTGTCATGGTTACTAATATTACCCTTAATGTCCTCAGAACTCCCATACGAACCTTTTTTTGTGTATTGAGTCAAATACCTTTCATCATTTTCATCAACAACAATATGAATTACATGATTTAATACTTTCATAACTTTATTTTTCATCATTTGCCTAACTTTTTGTAGCACCTTATTAGTTATATCTAACAACACTTCAATAACATATTGACAAAAATGACATTCTTCATCCTCTTGACTTTCCTTACCATTATTTTCAACAACCTTGACATTGTTTATAATAATAATATTGCCAACCATATTTCTTTTATTATCCATAACATCATTTATTATCATCTCATTAGTTAGCTCATCAATGTTAATAGACTCCTTGTTCTAAATCATAATAGCTATAAAGTATTCAACTATCCCACTAAGTTGCTCTTTATCCCTATTTAGCACACTAACATTGTTCCTCTCCTTATTTATATCACCAACATGTGTTATTATCATAATTAGACTAATCCAAAAACTAAATAAACTTTAAATATACATTTTTTCCAAAAATATAATAGTACCAAAAAAAGTATTTGACAAATTCTATGTTGTTATACTACTAAGTCTACACTTCCAAATTTCTTGTATCATGTTTTTGTTTTTGGAAGGGTAATACTTTCCAAAAGGGTTAAGGCTATAAATTTTTATTGTAATTTAAGGGTATAAACCTTAAAGGAATGTGAAAGGGTGTGATTGCAAGTTAAATTTTAAATTTTTACCAAAGTTATTAATGGTTGGGAAAAAAGGTTCTTCCACTTTAATGTTTTTGGTAGATATTTAGGTTCTTTTTTTTTACTATCAATGATTCTTGTATTAATTTACATCCTCAATGTCACCATGATCAAGAAAAACAAAATTATAAGTTTTGCATACCTGATTGTTGGTGGGAAATAAGGGGTGAGTAAAAGCTTAAAAGGGCCTCCTAAATTAAATGGTGGAGTACCAACTGGATTTTATGCATGTCCATCCTAATCCTCCCTTGGACTATCCATACAAGTGCTCTTACAAAGCATTCTCCTGGTTTTTCCACTCTTAATGATGATAAATTAATTGTTCATGATGTTTTAGATGAGTTGAAGAGTCATCACAAGGAGCAAAATATGATTTAAAATGTAATTGCTTGGCAATTATAGGAAAGGTGCACGGATGTTAAAGTTGTGGATATCAAGGATGACAATGAGAAAGATCAAGGGAACAAAGATAAGGCTGAAAAATGAGAGGGAGCAAAGCAAGTGGAGGACTCCTTGATTTGTTAGGAATTTATTTCTCCAAATGAGTCTATCATCGAGACTTTCAAGGGCCTGTAAGATATGCTTCTCCCTCGTAGGGATCATGATAAGTTCTAATTATCTAGGTGGTCAAAGAAGCCTTATTGATAGGTCACGTGTGTTGATAAGAGCAAGGCTCACTCTTTATGTGATCATTATTGAATGGAGAAGCATAAGAGGAAGCATGAAGCACTTGAGCCTTCTAACAGAAGTTTAGGAAGGCCTTCAAAGGAAGGTCTATTGCTAATCTTGAGTTTTAAGCTAAAAGCCCTACAAGTTGCTCTCCTGAGGATGTACAACCTCCTCATTCCCCTTAAAAAAGGGCAGGGGTGTTTGTGAAGGATCTCTTACAAGTCATCCTTCCTTATGTGAAGATAAGGTCATTCATCCTTCACTCCAAAATTGATTCATAAAGGAGGTTTCTAAGGACGTTTAGACCTCTAAGTTTGTGGAAATGTCAAGCTAGCTTTTGATATGGCCTAGACTCTTACTGGTATAATTCATATTCTTTGTTTACAAACCTCTCTAGCCTTTTTCTAATTGACATAATGATAAATAAAGTTCTTTTTTCCATCATTCACCTTATCAATATGATGTTAAATAAGCATGATACAAATAAAGTTTATTTTATGATTGTCTACAAATAAGCCTCTCTTTTCCTTCTGTGGGTTGGTAGTCTTCTTGCAGTACTTCTTTGATTTGAATGATGGTGTTCTCCATTTTGAATTCGGTTCATCATCACCATCCTTATCTTTATCATCAAGCTTCACTTTGCACTGAGAAGTAAAGTGTCCAGTCTTCCCACAGTGATATCATCTTAAGGACAACTGTCCTTTTCCCTTCTTAGATCACTTCTTGAATTTCCTTGTGAAGTAAGCCAACACTTTAGCTTCACTTTCTTCCTCATCACCATCATCATCCTCACTAGATGATTCTTCCTCTTCTCTTATCTTTAAGTGCTTCATAGCTTTGAAAGCTGCATCCTTTGATTCCTTCGTTGTTAAGGAGCTTTCAATTGACTTTATCCTCATCTCATATGCAATGAGATTGTACTGGAGATCATGCAGAGACATAAAATTAAGATTTCTACTCTCCTTTATGGCTGCTACCTTTGAGGTAAACCTCTTAGGCAGAATTCTCAGAATCATCTTCATAACTAATGAGTCCTTCTTGTTTTTCCCATGACTTCTGAGGTCATTCACAGCATCAATAACCCTGGTAAAGAACTCTCGAACTGTCTCATTCTTTTGCATTCTGAGAGATTGATATCTCTCCTTGAACACTTGAAGCTTAGCCTTCTTCATTCTGCCATCACCTTCATAGATTTTCTGCAATCTATCCCATATCTCCTTGGCAAATTTATAGTCCTTAACTTTAGCATACTCAGCATCTATCAATGCTAAAATGATGATATTTGAGGCCTTCCCATTTATCCCAAATTGCCTTAACTCCTCTGTGGTTGGGTCATTACTTTCTTTTGGAGCCACAAAAGCCTCCTTTACACATTTCACCACGTTTATGCCCATGGTTGCAAATACCACTTGCATTCTTGCTCTCTATATATGATAGTTGGTTCTATTGAAGATTGGAACCTTCTTGCTGTACATAGTGCTGGTCCTGGTACCGGATTCCATTTCTCAATATGCTGAACAAGTCAAAACTTCTGTAACCCTTCAAACTAGTACACCAAGCTGTTAAATACTTCTTAGGGTTATAGGTTTTGTAAAGAAAAGCTGGAATTTTTCTCTCATAAGAAAAGTATGCTTATGAGTTGCTAAAAAGGTTTGGGATGGAGAACTCTAAAGAAGTAAGCACTCCCATCGCTATTGGAACAAAGTTAAGTACAGATAAAGAAGGCAAAATGTTTGATCAAAAGGAATATAGAAAGTTGATTGGAAGTTTACTGTATTTGATAGCATCAAGGTCAATATTAGGTTATGCATTTTATTTAGGCAGTAGATGTGTTTCATATCATATCAGAAAGCAAAATTTAGTGACTCTAAGTACTACAAAAGTTGAATATGTGACTGTTACTTAGACTTGTACTCAACTAATATGGATGAAACAACAACTTAAAGATCTGAAGGTGGATTTGCAACTGTCGTTACTGAGTGGTTATTAAGTGCCATTAATTTATCAAAAATTCTTGACCAACACTTTAGATCTAAACATATTGAAATCAAGTACCACTTCATTAAAGAAAAAGGTTTGAAAAATGAAGTAAAGTTGGAGCATATGCCTATTATGGAGCAAATTGCAGATATATTTACCAAACCTTTTTCAAGAGAGATGTTCCAGAAGTTAAGGCAAATCTATGTGTTTAGCCATCCCTTAAAGGCTAAGGTATTCTTCTAACCCCTCTCCCCTTGTCTCTTTTATTATTCTTTGGATTTTTTTTCAAAGGGGGAGATATTTTGCATAAATCCAAAGAGAGTATATACTGATTAAAAAAAGAAGTAGCTTGATAAATACAAAGGGGAGAATTAAATAAAGTGGGAAAATTTGTCATGGGAGAGAAGTAGAAAAAAAGGGAGAGTAGGTTGTTTCCAATTGGTATCATGCCCACATGAAAAAAAAAGATAGATGTTTTTGGGGGAGTTGTGAATGTCAAAAGCTAATGCTTGTGCTTAATTATTGATTTTGTATTTAATGTGTTGCCAACAAATCTAAGGGGAGAGATTGTTAAGCCCATCTTTGATAGCTAATATTGAATATATTGTCAACAGTATCTCATATATTTGTCTTTGTTGATTTGATGTTATGAATATCGTTAAGATGTAGAAAGATCCTTGGTCAAAACCATTGATGGCAGGTCAACCATGAATTAAATAAGTAAATGTTAACCATTGACCGTAAATTTTAGGAGTCAACATTTTGGGAATCAATTATGACTATTGATTATAAGGCAACCCTTGGGAATTAATGCTAATCATTAATGATTGTGCAACCCTAATCTCAAAGCTTATAAATACATCCATGCATTTATCAAGATGTGAGGGTGCTGTAGAAAAATTAAGAGAGAATGGCAAAGAGAATAACCAGCAAAGAAAGGTGCAACAGTAAACCAAAGAGAGGTGCAACCGACAAAAAGGTGACAGCAGTCACCAAAGAAGGAGTTAGTCACACCAAAGGGAGATGTAAAGGGAGATGTAGGTGCAGCAACCACCAAAGAAGAAGGTGTGCAGTGGAAAACCAAGGAGAGGTATGTAGTGGTAACTAGTCAACCACACCAAGGGAGAAGGTGTGCAGCAACAACCAAGGAAATCGAAGGCATAGGGTATAGCTTTAACTAAAAACCCAAAGGCATAAGGTATAGCAGCAACTAAGAAACCAATGGCAGAAGGAGTAGTGACAACTAAGAAACCAAAGGCAAAAGGAGTAGTGGCAACCAAAGAAACCAAAGGAAAAAGGTGTAGTAAAAACTAAAGGGAGAAGGTGCAGCAGCAACCAAACAAAGAAGGTGCAGTGCAATCAATGAAAAGCGGTGTAGTAGTAATCAATCAAAGAAGAAGGAGGTAGTAGCCACCAGAAGAGAGGTAGTGCACTAAAGAAGAAGGACCAGTTGCAACCATAGAAAGAGGAGACAACAACAACATCTAGGAGAAGAGTGCAATGATAAAGCAAACCAGTAGCAGTACTAGAGAAAAAATGAGAGTGCAGTGGCAAAGGAAACCAGCAATTGCAATGAGGAGAAGGAACCAATTGTAGCAAAGATAAAGGCAACAACTGTAGCAAGGAGAAGGCAACAACTACAGCAAGGAGAAGGCGGTAGTAGAGGAAGGAGAAGAACCACATTCTACAATAGCAGCTTGTGCACATTAAGTGATCCTTCTCAGGAAAGTTTTAGTCATAAACCTTTTTACAAACTTCTTGAAAAAGGGTGGGAGACCCTTGGAGTGATTGGGTGATTAACTCTTTGATCGGAAGGTCATTGTAAGTGGTTAAGGAATGATCCTCTCACAATTGATTAAAGAGTAACCTTCCATAATATTAACTATATCCCTTAATAATAACAGTAGATTGTGTGATTTAGCAGTGATTTTATCACATTGTGGACATAGTTGACACATTGTGGGTGAACTATGTAAAAATTTTGTATGTGTTCTTAAGTGCTCACACTTTATTAATATCCATATGGCTACTCTCAAATAAAGAAGCAAGATAAAAATTAGGTCATTGACTATAACAAGTTATAAAGGTTTAATCTAGATAGATTTGTAAAAAGTAAGAATCTCACACTGATTCACCCCCTCCCCCTCTCAGCGTGAGACTTAAAAAGGTCCTTATCACTATGTAAACTAAGGCCCCACAAAACCCAAGCCTACAAGATCTAATTTATTGATCCAAATAATGGATGGCATCCATTAGTATAAAGGGGAAAGTCTTCCCTCAATTTCTTCTTAAGAAAAATTGATGGAATTAAAGTTTCTTAAAATTAACCAAGAAGAATTCATCAAGGTGCTAACACTTCTAAGCTTGACTAAAATCTACCACTTCATGCTCTTGTTAGGATTTGCATATACAATAATTAAGTACCATGAAGGTTGGTTAAGTGTATTAACATGGATATACTCATCATCTTGTGTTATTTCGGTCAAATCTAGCACTCCTAATACCACATCATCCAAATCCTTCCATTAAATCCTTGGGCTTCCTCTCTTATTAATCTAAAGTAGTTGATTTTTTAGCTCACATCATCTACCTTCAGTCTACTATTCAAGACTCCATGATTGTCATAATAGTTTGCTATGCTTTTACAAAAACCACTTAAAGGTCCTCATAAGGTTATCACTAGCAACACTAGACATATTCCAAATAAAGTATCCATAACAAAGATTAAAGAAGGTGAAATCAAACCCAAGCACAAAAAAGATGAAGGGTTATTCAAGTTTAGTCCTCCTCACACATATTCCTAAGGCCCTTTACATTATCCATCAAGCCAGTAAAGTAGTCAAGAGATTATAAAGAGTCTTGATCCATATCCTCACAATCATTTAATGGATCTAGCTAGTGAGGAACTCCTTAACCAGAATTTAAGGAGAAGCTTTGATCATTTTTATTATGAGATAATGTCATAACCTAGTACATAGTTCTATATTTATAAGCCCATCAAGCCAGTAAAGTAGTCTAGCTCTTGAATTAGTAACTCACATTATGAGCTAACACCCCTTAAGGGCTCATGGGTCCTAAACCTTATACATCCTCACCACTTAGTAAATATCCCTTTCCTTGATTAACATCTAAGGATTATTGTTAGACATGTTGCACACTCCTCTCACCTATCATGAAACAATCTTAGGGCACACCTACCTTTAATGTAGATTGAAAATACCTTACACCATTTTGGCCTTTTGGCCTTTCTCCATGACCTATTAAGGACTTCCACGTAGCAACCCCAAAATAATGATGCCTTCTTTAATTCATTTTGGTAGTGGCTCTAACTATCTATTAATAGGAACTTTAGCTCTACCACAATTAGACCTTGGAACAATATCGTTTTTCAATACGACTTAACTAAAGCCCCCCTTTAGTAAATGTACCTTCTTAACTTGACGATTGGCAAGCTCATCAAATGGCTTACCATTACCCATTACCCTACATGTAGCTTTTCTTTGAACAAACATCTAAAACCCATATAGTTGCACTTTGGTTGATTTCCACATTCATCCTCTTGCACGTTTCCACCACTAATCCCATTAGAACTAATATCATCACATGCTCCTATTTTATGACCATATTTATTCCAAGAAAAGCATGTAGGATGAATGCCTTTGTATTAATCCATTGAACCTTATGACCTAATGCATAAGGTGTGACTAGCGGAGACTTAGGATCAATCTCAACATAAAAGCCAGCATAATTACCCTTAAGACATCTTTAATTGTTTTGTCCACCTTCAAAGTTCATTCACTTAATGACTAATGTGCTTTAGAACTGATGGATAGTATTATTGAATAGGTAATTAAGGTAGGCAAATCTAGATAGCCACTATATCAATCCTAGTAACTTTAGAATTAAAGTCTGACTTACATTGCTACATAATTAAATAATAACTTGCCAATGCCCATGGGCTTCCATTAAGAATACACTCATTGTCTTGCACTTGCTCTAGTTTCACTAAGAAAGAGCCATTGCCAAGGTCTATTAGTCATAGCTTGCTAGTAAATGCCTACCCATTGTTAAAGAAGGTTATGTATTGCACCTTCAAATTTTTATTAATAATAATTCTAAGTGAAGAAAAAAATGTAAGATTTACCTCTTTAGTTTGCCCATCTATTTGCAGATGACAAGTTATGCCAAAAAGTAAACTCTTGCCAAGCTTCTTCCACAAGGCCTTTTAAAAGTAACTTAAAAGCTTAGCTTCCCTATTAAACACTATAATCTTTGGTATTTTATACAATCTCACAATTTTTTAAAAGAACAAATCTACTACATTAAAAGCATCATTGGTTTTGTGATGAAGTACAAAGTGAGACCTCTTTGAGAACCTATCAATAACCATTATAATTGAATCCTTCCCTCTTAGTGTCATTGGAAACCAAAGTTCAAAATCCATACTCTCATCAACCCAAGGTTGATCTAGAATAGTTAATGGCATGTGCAATCCATAAGTAGTCTCTTTACTATTTGCATTCTTACAAGCCACATGCCTCTTTACCACATGATGCATAACTTTAATCATCTCTAACCAATTAAAATGTTCTTTAACTAGTTTTAAAGTTTTTGTTTCATTAAAGTGTCTAGCTAACCTCTACCATATGCCTCCCTAACTAAAATTTCCATAATATATCCCTTAAGAATACAAAGCTTTCCAGATTTGAACAAGTACCCCTCATGCTTGTAAAAGTTATTAATTGCTCCTTTTTCATAAGTTAAGTAGATAAAAGATAAGTTTGGATCATCAAATATTGACTCTTAATCAATTCAAAACCCATTAACTTAGCATTCAATAATAAAATGAAAGCATACCTTTTTGATAGCGTATCAATCATAACAATTACATATCCCATTTTTTACTTAATGACATAAGGAAACTCATCTAAAAACTCCACCCATTTAGCATGTCTTTGATTTAGCTTGCTTTGCCTTTTTAAAGACTTCAAGATTCATAATCAGTGTGAATAACGAACTCTCTAAGCAACAAGTAGCATTGCTAAGTCTTTAAAACTTCAATTAATATACAAAACTCTTTATCATATATTGAATAATTTGGGCTTGCCTTACTTAACTTCTCACTAAAATATGCTATAAGGCATTTATCATGCTTAAGAACAACCATAATTCCAACTTTTGAAGCATTATGAACCATTTCAAAAGTCTTCAAAACATTAGGAAGTGCTAAGATAAGTGTTGAACATAACTTTTCCTTAATCAACTTAAAACTCCTTTAGGCAACCTCCTTCCGCCTTAAGTCAACACCTTTCTTAACACATTCAATCATAGGAGCAAGAATAGTGCTAAAATGTTCCACAAAACTCCTATAAAGGATGTTAGCCTATGGAAACTTCTTACCTCTAAAATATTAATAAGTAGAGGCCACTCCTTAATAGCCTTCACTTCCTCCCCAATAACTTCAACTCCATGTTACAAAACTACTTAACCAAGACAAATGAATCAATCTTGGTAACATTGGTAGTTCTTTAAGTTGCCAAATAATTTCTCTTGTTATAGTTCTTCAACGATTTCCCTAAGGTGCTTCACATGATTTTTTTGATTTTTGCTATAAATTAAAATTTCATCAAAACAAACCACAATAAATTTATCAATAAACTTATGAACATATGATTCAACAATCACTTAGAAGTACTTAATCCAATAAACAAGCCAACTAGTATGACTAGCCATTCATATAATATCTTGAATGCAATTTTCCATTTATCCCCCTTCTTTATCTTGTAACTCTATCATATTTATGATCTCTCTATTTAGCTCACCTAAAAACCTCATAATGGTCTATTCAAGAGGATTTTGTAATTCACATCACATCATTAACATTTCAAATTCCTTAACTTAATCTTCAATGCATATACCTTCTTCTCTAAGACCTTGCAACCTCATGTATAATTCCTACCCATAATATTTAGGAACAAGATATTTTTGCATTAATCTCTTAATAGCCCACCAATTTCTAATCTCATCTTTGTCATCTATCCTTCATGTGCTTTTAAGTTCTCTTGCCATAAATTAAAGTAATATGTGAACTTAAAAGCAATAAGTTTGCATTTATTGTTTACTTTAGTATAATCTTGGCACTCAATTACTTTTTTCACTTATTACTCCCACTTTAAATACTTCTTAAGTAAGCTAGTTCCTTTGAATGGTGGAATTCTCATTCTTATGTTGTGTCTCAAATCCCATTGCTGCCTCCTTTGCCAAGGTTGTTCTTCAACACCATTGTCTATTCCAAGCTATCTCCATCTCCAATGTCATTATGAATGGCCTCTCTTAATGCTTAAGGCAGGTGCTACCATAGGGGTTGTGGCATAGCCATTATTTCAATAGCTAAAGTAAATAGTTAAGTTGTTCCATTATCTCTACTTGTCTTCATTAAGGCCCCATGATTTTAACTTATTCCAAGGAAAGTTCTTTTGGTATGTTTTCCCCTTTCAAGATTCAAATATGGTTGGTTTACAATAGAAATCACTAAACTCATGTGTTTCTCTTTAACAATCCTTTACATGTTTCACTTAATAATCACACAACTTTGTCTTTTAATACCAATATAATGTGTTTAAGCATTAAAGGCTTGTTTGTATTTTTGTTTAGGGAAATTTAAAGTAACGATTATTTTGTTTAAGCCAATGATTCAATTAAATGAAGCCAAATAGTAAAAAAATTAGTAGCCCCTTGTTTGATAAGAAATTTACCACAAATAAGTATAAATTAGTTTGATTTGTTACATCCTTAGATAGAATAAGGAAGAGTGATAAGAATCAATTTTTATTTTGTCACTAAACAAATAAATTGCTAAATAAGAATTAGGGTCAAACACAAACAAAAGTTATAATAATATTCGCTAAAACTCCTTTCCAAAATGTTTCTTATTCATTTCATTAAGGAAGGATGCTAAAAAGTAGTTAAAACAATCAAAAAATATGAAATTTAAGACTATTGCTAATTAGCTACAAGATAGGCTACGAAATAAAACCTAAAATATAGGAAATAAACACATGGACTAGGTTTTACACCCTTATTAATTAAGCACCCAAATCAATAAAAACTAATTAAAATAAGAAGAAATAAATTAGAAACGAACTCTTACAATCACTCTAATCCAAGTAGTTTTATCCATGCCTAATTTTTTAAGCAAGCAATATGATTAATATAGTCTTTAACTATATTGCTTTGGCCTTTAGAGTTTTTTTATATGTTGTATTCTCCTTAAGAAGTAATTTTAGGGTTTTTAAAAGATTTTTGATATTTGAATGAGTAATTAAACCAAAACTATAAATCACACAATCTTAGGCAACTAAAATATCAACAATATATATATATTAATTCATCATAAAAAGTTCTCTTTTTGTAAAAGAACTATTAGCTTTATAGGTTTTTTTCTTTTTTGTTTTTTTTTTTGCAACTGGTTATTTTCCAACATGGTAAATAAAGCTATTCCTTTACTCTTCTTAGAAGATTTGTGCATGTGTCACACCTTAAAAGCATGAATCACAATCATTCTTTTTTTGACAAAAAAAATAGACATTAAATTACCAATTTTCAAATAATATTTTGGAACAAATAAAAAAATATTGACTCATATATCAAATATTGAAAGAATTTTTTTAATGAAATTAAATTCAAAATTTCAAATATTTATTTGAGATAAATGAAAAATTATTCACTTGCATATTAAATTTGGAAGAGAAATTGATAAAAATTGTTGTAACATTAAATATATATAAAAAGCCAAGTGAATATTTTAAAATTGTGGCGATGGATCCAAATTGACTTTCGCAGAAAAAAAAAACATTAAATTACAAATTTTCAAATAATATTTTGGAACAAATAAAAAATTATTGACTCATATATCAAATATTGAAAAGAATTTTTCTTAATGAAATTAAATTCAAATTTTCAAATATTTATTTGAGATAAATGAAAAATTATTCACTTGCATATTAAATTTGGAAGAGAAATTGATAAAAATTATTGTAACATTAAATATATATAAATAGCCAAGTGAATATTTTGAAATTGTGGCAATGAATCCAAAATGACTTCCGTGAAATTGCTGAACTACTACTACGAAAAGTTTATGTAGTGGCCCATCACAGTTTCATAGCCATCGAGTCATCTTTAGTTAATGTCTTCCACGCGTACATTGTACGTTGAATATGCAAGTATGCAACCATCTTAAATATAGCCCATGAATGTACTTTCACACTCTTATACAGAGCTTCCATTTGCTTCCATTACAAAACGTTCATAGATTTAATTTCCATTCTCATTTTATAGAGCTCAGAATTCAACTTAGAAATTTGCTTCTACAACTTTGCTCCTTTGTTTGGTAATCTTGAAACTATAACTTGGAAGTAGATTTTTTGGGAGCAAAATAAGAAAATGACTTGAAAGAGCGGTTGACAATTAGAATCTCCCCCAGCCGTACCTGAGCCCTAAAATAAAATAAGGATAGGAGTTACAAAAACAATGAAAGAAACAATTGAAAGTACATCACAAGTTTTGACCCTTCACCTACCCAAGAAAAGCCAAAAACTAGTCTCACAATGTAGTAATCTTATAATGCTCCCTAAAAATTAAAATAACATTTCAACTCTTTTCTTTTTTGAATGGTAAAAAGTGTGACCTAAACTTAAAACCCTTTGATTCCAAACCTTAATGATATGAACACTCATTATATGTAAATGGAACCTAACACTAATGTTGGTATAGAATCATTCTAAAAAAGGTTAAGGGATTTAAAGTTCTAACCTAATGATTATAAACAACCAAAAACTAGAACTATAGGATTTAGATGTCACTCTTAACAACAATAATGTTGAAGAAGATACGTTTATTGAACCAACAAATTAAAGTATGAAAGTTCATAATTAGTTCTCAAAGAACTAGAGAAAATAGCTCATACACTCATGAAAATGGGTCTGCCTCCTCTAGCCACCCTTTTTGCCATTTTTATATGCTAACCTCCAAGAACCCTAGCTAATAAGATAGTCTTATTAAGGAAATTTATCCAACCCATTATATAATAATAAAAATCCATGAAAATAACACAATAAGGTGATAAAATTTGTCCAACCAACTACAAAATAATATAACCCAAGAAAATAACCCATTTAAATGCCCAAACATGGGCTCCCAAATCCAACCTTTTTCCCAAGGCCATGGTTCTTAAATTCCTTCATAGATGACACATTTGCAAGTGCTGATGAATCCTCCATCATCCTTAACTCGTACATAGTAACTTCTGATAGTACATGTCACACAATAAGTTGTTAAGAGCTTCCTTTATTTGCTTTGACCTTGCCCTTGTCATTGGTCCTCTAAGGTTTTGCAAAGCATTAACTCCCTTATTGATTTGAGCTGGTACAATATGACTTTTGTCATTCCCACTCTCCTTAAAATGATTTGTCCTCAAATTAGCACCCCATAATGTCTTCCAAAAATGGCTTCAAAATTTTGCATCACGGTCTGACACAATACTCTTTGGCACTCTATGTAGGCGAACAATCTCTCTAAAAAAATAAGTTTGCAATATGTGTGGCATTATTTGTTTTAGTCTAGGCAATGCACCATCTTTAAAAACTTGTTAACTACAACAAGAATACAATCTTGACCCTTCTTAGACCTAGGTAACCCAAGAAAAAAATCCATAGAAATGTTGGTACAAGGTTCACAAGATTCTAAAGGCATATATTTACTATGGGGCAAAACCCTAGACTTAGCTTGTCTATAAGTAATACACTTGGTACAAACTCTTTCAACATCGCTTTTTATATGTGGCCAAAAGAAATATTCATTTAAAACATCAAAAGTCTTTTGAATGCTAAAGTGTCCCATTAAACCACCCCCATGAGCTTCTCTCACAAGTAATGCTCTCATAAACCCTTGAAGAATACAAAACTTATTTACTCTTAACAAATACCCCTTATGTCTATAGAACTTACTAAAGGTGGCTTTCTCGCATGCAGCATATACATTACCAAAGTCAGCATCATTAGCATATAAATCAATAATGTGCTCAAACTCCAACAATTTAATGCTCAAAGTGATAATCAATGTGTACCTATGTGACAATGCGTCAGTAATAACATTTACCTTACCTGATTTGTATTGAATTACATAAGGAAAAGTTTCAATAAACTCAACCTATTTTGCATGTCTCTTATTCAACATGTCTTGCCCCCTCAAGTGTTTTAAAGACTCATGACTAATATGAATTACAAACTCCTTAGGCCAAAGGTAATGATGCCATATTTATAAAGTCCTAACAAGTGCACACATTTCTTTATCATAAGTTGGATAATTCAATGTTACCCCACTCAACTTCTCACTAAAGAATGCAATAGGTCATTTTTCTTGCATAAGAACTACCCTATTCAATTTCAAAGATCTTAGAAAAATCAAGCAAAGCTAGAAGTAGTGCATTACACAACTTAGGCTTAAGCAAATCAAAAGCATCTTGAGTTCCTTACTGCACTTAAAACTCATACTCTTTTTGATCAACTCAATCAATGGTGCAGCTATGGTGCTAAAATCCTTAGTGAACCTCCTATAAAAGTTAGCCAAACCATGGCAACGTCTCACATCATTCACACTCTTAGATGTAGGCCATTCTTGAATTGCCTTAATCTTCTCTTTATCAACCTCTATGCCATGAGCTGACACAACATAACCCAAGAAAATGACATGATCCTTGTAAAAATCAAGCATATAATCCAAATGTTCAACATGCTTTTCTAAATTCCTACTGTATACTAATATGTCATCAAAATAAGCCACAACGAACTTTCCTAAGAAGGGTCTCAAAACATGATTCATTAATTTCATAAAAGTACTAAGTGTATTAGTCACACCAAAGGGCATAACTAACCATTCATACAAACCATGCTTGGTCTTGAATGCAGTTTTCCATTCATCACCTTCCCTCATCCTAATTTGATGATACCTACTCTTAAGGTCAATTTTAGAGAAGTAAAAAGGACCATGTAATTCATCTAGCATATCATTAAGCCTAGGTATAGGATGTGATACTTAATTATTATTTGGTTAATAGCTCTACAATTGACACATATCCTCCAAGATCTATCTTTCTTTGGCACAAGCAACACTAACATTGCATAGGGATTCATGTTCTCCCTTACATGTCCCTTCTTCATCAACTCATTAGCTTGCCTCTGATTAATGTGATGTTCTATATGCTAGCTTGTTGGGAATGGGAGCTCTAGGAATAAGATTAATGTGATGTTCAATCCCTCTCCTTGGTGCTAAACCATTTGGGATCTCCTCAAGGAATACATCATTATAATCCTGCAACAAAAATGAAATAGCACTAGGTAAAGATGAATCAAGGTCAGTATTAGAGAACTAAGAATCCTTGTAAAGGATCAAGATCATTTGTTGCCTAGCTTGGAAGGTAACCCTAACATCTGCTCTTTTTGCAAACACACTCACTTGTTTTCTCTCATCTTCACTCTTGTACTTAGCACTCTCAAAAACCTTGTTTTTCTCTCCTTCACTTTCTTTTCTCTTTACTATCTCTTTCTTTTCACTCCTTCTCTTTTGCTCACTTTCATAAAGTCTCACTTGGTCTTCATACACCTATTTTAAAGTCAATGGAACAAGTGTGAATGGTTTTCCATCCATGGTGAAAAAATAGCAGTTTTTGTAACCATTATGCAAAACGTTTCTATCAAATTACCAAGGATCGTCTAATAACAAATGCCTAGCCTGCATAGGTATAACATCTCAAAACAACTTATCCTTATATCTACCAATGAAAAATGGAACCACAACTTGTTTAGTCACTTTTACCACTCCATTATCATTTAACCATTAAAAATGATATGATTTAGGATGTTTGGATGTAGGCAAGTTCAATTTTTCCACCATGTACTTGCTACATTAGTGCAACTACCTCCATTTATAACTAAGCAACAAAGTCTATCTTGAACTAAACATTGAGTATGGAAAATATTTTCTCGCTGCATCTCAACATCATCCTCGTCCTTAACCTGCACATTAAGGGCTCTCATTGCTACTAAAATCCTTCCACCATGCTTTGAACACTCTATCCCTTCATCAACATCACTAGCATCCTCTAGTGGTGGCATTTGGTCTTCATCACTAGCATCACTACCAGACATATAGTCACCATTCTCCTTAAGGTGCATGGTTCTCTTGTTAGGACATTGTGAAGCCACATGACCCCTACCCAGACATCTAAAGCATTTGATATCTCTAGTTTTTCCTTGGGTATCCTCAAGTTTCTCTTCAAACATTCCCTTTTCAAGGCTGCCCCCACTAGTCTTGGGTCTATGTGAATTAGTTTTAAGCTTAAGAGTCATTTTCTCTTCCTTCTTCCCCCAGTTTGGCTTTCAAAAAGATGAACTTGAGTTTTGATTATATCTAGAAGTGCTCCTTCCCTTAAGTCCATGTCTTCAAGCTCTACATAGTACTACAATTTTACCACATTAGTTATGCTTCTAGTCAACCCTTAGAGGAACTTAGCCATGGTTGCCTCCCTTTCCTCTATTACATTTGCCTTAACCATAACAATCTCCATCTTCTTATGTACTCTTCCATACTTTTGGAAGCTTGCGTAAGGCTCTGCAACTTGTTATACAAATCCCTATAATAAGAGCTAGGAACAAATCTCCTTCTCATCACAGTCTTCAGCTCATTCCAAGTTATTATAGCTCTTTTAAAATTTCATCCCCTAGTGGTAACTTGTTGGTCCCATCATACTATAATATAATCAGTGAATTCTGTCATAGCTAACAACTTCACTTTCTTCTCCTTAGAGACGTTGTGGCTTAATAGTTAAATCTACTATCATTTATTCTAATAAAAATTAGAAACAAGAAAAATTTGGGGGCTTGGACAAAAAATAAAGTTTATGCAACTAAGACTTTGGACCAAAACTTATATGTAGCCTATATGGCATAATAAAAATGCAATTAAAGAGGTACAAAAATTGAGGTGGAAAGGGAAATTGGGGAAAAAAAGTAGATAGGGTTGTGTGGGAAAGAATGTGTTAGAAATTGAAGAAAAAAGAGTTGTAGGATGCATATTGTTGGCTTTGATATGTGCGATCTTAATGTTATAATTCAAGATCCTAAACCATAGTTTGTAGTATAACAATTGAAATGGTATCCCATTAGTAATAGGTTGGAAGCTAAAATATGTGTTAAAGGAATTAGGTGACCATTGACAAGTGAAAAGAAAGTGTTGTCGGTGGAAGCAAGGAAAGCAAGGGAAGTGGAAGGAAAATCTTTTCTAATTTGGTGATATTATTAAGTCTAATTTTTAATTTGTTAGTGAACTCAATGAATTTTAATTAGTTAGAAATGACGTTGATTTGTAATTAGTAAAAGTCATTCTAAATGTGAATAAATAGTTTATTGAAAATACATATGGGTGGCTTGACTTTGAGTGTCAATGGCATTTTGGAGTTGTTCATGGGGAATATGAGTGGATGCAATATAGGTGAAAAGCTTAAATTGCCTAAAATGCATAAAATGGAATTCACTTATTCAGTTTGTCAATTGGAAAGTCACTAGCCAATGTGGTACATAGAAAATGTGATGTTAAATTTTTGTTGTTTATTGTGGCATTGCATAGCATAGATAATAAATTAAGATACTAAACAAAACATGGTTTCATGAAAAAAAAAAAAACTATGGTTTGGTGAGTTTGTTATAAATTTGAGAAATATTGTGTCTTTCTTTTATGACATGCATGTTGATTTATTGAAAGATTGACTATTATTAGTTGCATGTTTTAATTGAAGTAATGGAAAAAAAAATTCCATAGGAAGGGTTTAGTGCACCAATAGTTTAGATCAATGGCAACAATAGTGGAGACATAGTCAAGGCCAAAAATAATAGATTACTTATAGACCCTTTTGGTGTTAAGGCACCAAAAATGGTTTTGAATAGTATTGATGAGTCGTTTGAATGTTACAAGGAGTATAATAGAGCAAGTGTTTTTGGAAATGCTAAGAAGGGATAAGAATGGATGATTTGTCTACCTTGCAGGTAGCAAATGATGATAAGCATAACAAGGCATGAGCATAAGGATAGTGGATGTAATATTTTGTCAAAAGCCCATAGTGGGAGGTTTGGTTGTGAGACTTGTGTTTCTTGTGTAAAGAAAGGAGTATGGATAATTATCAAATTTAAGTTATAGCACAACCATAAGTTCACACTATGTCAAACTAGACTAATATGATATTATTGCATTATAGAGGTAGGAACTAATGACATGGATGAGGGATTTTTGAGTTGTCTATGCATCATTGGTCCTATGTATAATGTGAAATTAGTTGACTTTTAGACAAGTAGCCACGAGCAAATGCCATGCTCGAGTATGGATCTTAAAAATAATGTTAAAATTTATAAAGGCATAATTTAGTTAAGGGATGCTTAAGTTGTACTTTAGATGTAAGATTTTTTTATTTTAATTCTATAAAACTCTACAATAAAGGCAAGTTAAAGTATAATCTAGCAAATGGTAGATTACAGTCCCTTAAACTTGTTAGCTTGAGGCATTACACCAATTCTTACATGAGGTTAGAGTGTGGGCACCTAAGCAAGTAAGGTGTGGCAAGAACATGCAAAAGACTATGGAATATAGGAGGTCAAGGCTTTAACATCAGAAGGATGGTGAGCTTAACCTATAGGTTAGTGTGGCAAAGCTCCAATAATGCTGATAAAGGTTATGACAGCTTTAGCGCATCAATGTCTCTTCCCACTAGATGGTCAAAAGTCCCAATGCTTTATAAGTGGGGTATGCATGGCTCATTTAAGAGTTGGCCAATGTTAGGGCATTGCTAAGGGCCCAAACCAATGACATGTAGATGAAAGGTAGGCCATCATATGTGCTGCTAGTAAAGTGGTAAGCAAGGAGAGCTTATCTAATAAGATGAGTTGGCATGTTCTTCTCGAGTAAAGGGGGACATAGGTTGACCAAGTAAGGTGGCTAGCCAAGGAAGGTTGATAAGGTGTCAATCCTTCATTAAACGGTATTGCATGATCTAACTAAGAAATGGAAAGTGTTCCTAAGAAAGAGTATCCTATTATGCATGAATTGGTTTGATTACCAAGTCATGCATAAACCTAGCTAGTTGGGGGTGTCAATTACCACTATTACAAATATGTGTAATGTAGCAGCCTAGGGTCATACAAGAAAAAGTGAGAAAACCATTTGAGTGTGAGACATTGGCAATTCCTTTAAAATTTATGTAAAAAGTAATTAAGATTAGGAAGTGATTTCTATAAGTGGTGTGCCTTGTGTGTGCTAAATTGGCTGAGACTAAGTGAGACTTAGAACCATCATTAGGTGATAATTTTGGTTGAAAAAATTGACTTTGTGACAACTAGTGTTAAAGCATGATTTGATTTCTGGTTGGTGGATCAAGTCTTGAAGTGGTGTGTGAATAGGTGTCTGAGATTGAAAAGGTTCTTGTTGAGGTCCCTAAGGAGCAGGCCCTTTCAATCTTAGCAAAGCTTGACAAGCTAGAAAAGCTAATACTTATTTTGTAATTGAATTATGATAGCATTGACTTTGTAGGATCTCTCACTTTGGTGACATAAAAGGTGATCTCACTATCCTTAAACAAGCAATAGGCAACCAACCAAGCATGGTTGTCAATTCTTCTAGAAAGATGAAGTTGCCTGATCCAAAAGCCTTTGAGGGGAAACACAATACCAAAGCTATCAAGAATTTCTTGTGAGTCATGGAGCAATACTTCATGGTTGTTCGGGTGCCATATGAGGAAAATATGACCCTTAAGAGCATGTATCTTGCCAAGGACACCAAGTTATGGTGGTGAATTAGGCTAGACAATGATGCAAGCATAGACACACCTTAGATTAAGATGTGGAAATGGATGAAGAACAAGTTGAAGGACTAGTTTCTTCCTTGAAACATATTCTAAGTTGCAAGGGAATCTTTAAAGAAACTCGAAAATAATGAGACATTACAAGATTATATGAAAGAGTTCAACTCCTTGATGCTTGACATTGTAACATGTTGAATGAAGATAAGCTCTTCAACTTTCTTTTGGGCCTACAATTGTAAGCTCAAATTGAGCTTTAATAATGAGTCAAAGACTTGCCTTTCTCCATAGCTATTGTTGATGGTTTGGTTGATTTCAAGAAAACAAGACCTCTAATGATGATATGGAAAGGTAGCCCAATGATAAAGGCAAAAAGAATGAGGGTGAGAAGAAGGACAAATGTTAAGATAATAGCAAGGATAAAGGCAAACCTATCCATCAAGAGCAAGGCAAAAACAAGTTCAATTTTGGTTTTCCATATGTTATGGGCCACACTATGCTAGGGAATGCCTAAAAAGAGAGAAATTGAATGCCATGGTTATAGAAGAAGATGGTAAAATGGCCCACACTGTAATCTCTCTCATGTTAATCCTTTACAGTTGGTGAATGCTGTCCAAGCAAAATGTGTTTGACAGAATAGCCTAATGTATGCGAAGATTAAGATTTGATGGCAATCATTGACATAGGTGCCATTCAAAACTTTGTTGCTAAACAAATGGTGGAATCATTTGGCCTGAAAGTCACCAAAAGGTGGGAGGTGAGTCATGATTTTGCTATCCATGATTAGATTGGCAACCAAGTCATGTATGACCTTTGGTAGTTGAGGGTGTTAACTACCACTATTATAAATATGTGTAGTGTGGCAATCAGGGTCATATAGAAAAGTAAGTGAAACATTTTAAGAGTGAGGCCTTGGTATTTCCTTTGTACTTTATGCTGAAAGTAATAAAGGTTAGGAAGGGATTCGTTTAAGTGCCTTATACTTATGTGTGCTAAATTGACCAAGACTAAGTGAGACTTATTGCCATCATTAAGCCAAAATTTTTAGTTGAAACATTTGGCCTTGTAGCAATTGGTATTAAAGTACAATTCAATCTATGGCTAATGGATTGAATTATAATGCATTGAATGAGTAAGTGTCTAAGATTGAAAAGGCTTTTGGTAAGGTCCTTAAGGAGAAAGCCCTTCCAGTCATGGCAAGGCTTAACAAGTTGGAAAAATTTGTACATATTTTGCAATCAAATTATGATAGTATTGACTATGCATGGATCTCTAGCTTTGGTATTATAGAGAGTGATCTTACTATCCTAAAAAAGGAAATAGGTAGTGAACCAAGAATGGTTAATGATTCTTTTAGGAAGATAAAGGTGCTTGATCCAAAAGCCTTCAAAGGGGAGAGTAATGCCAAAGCCATTGAGAATTTCTCATGGGACATGGAGCAATACTTATGGTTGCCAAGGCACTGAACAAGGAAAAAATAAGCCTCACGAGCATGTATCTTGTCGAGGACACCAAGTTATGGTTGCAAACTAGGCTAGAAAATGATGTGAGCATAGGAAAACCCTATATTGAGGCATAGGATTACTAAAAGCTAAAGGATTAGTTTCTTCCTTGCAACCCATCTTAGGTTGCAAAGGAATCCTTAAAGAATTTCAAAGATAACAACATGATGTAGGACTTTATGAAAGTGTTTAGCCCCCCTAAAGCATGACATTTGCAACATGTTGGATGAAGACAAACTCTTCACTTTCTTTTAGGCCTAAAACTATGGGCTAAAATTAAGCTTCAAAGGCAAGGAGTCAAAGACTTGCCTTTTATCATGGCTATTGCAAATGTTTTGGTTAATTTACAAATCAACAAGCCCTCTAGTGGCAATGCAAGAAAGCAATCAAAGATAAAGGTAAAAGGAAAAAGGAGGGCAAGAAGAAGGATAAATGCTAAGATAGCAATAGGTAAAGCCACTAATTGAGAGTAAGGTAAAAACAAGTCCAATTTTAGTTATTTCATATGCAATGGCCCTTATTGTGCTAAGGAATGCCTAAAAAGGGAGAAATTGAGCACCCTAGTTATGAAAATTAGGCTTACCAATCAAGAGTTAATGGCAATGGTCAACATAAGTGCTATGTACAACTTTGTTGTCAAATAAATGGTGGAATTGCTTGGCTTGAAGGTCACTAGAGTCTAGTTTTTGTAAGTTTGTGGAAGTACTTTGCCTAGTAAAGATGTCTAGTCCATGCAGTAAGACTAAGGACTCAAAGAGAGGGAGATTAAAGTCAAGGGATGCTTTGGAAGACACTAATGCAAGGATCACAAAAGTGGAGCTTACCATAGCCAATGGGTAAGCAAAGTTTAAGGAAGTAGATCAACACATTAATGAGCTCAAAAAGGGGAGAGAAAAGCTTCATGAGGAGATACAAGGTGCCTTGAACCAAGCCCTATGAAAGTGTCTAGACCAAATGAATACCTTGGAAGGGACTCTCCAATATAAGGTTGGTTCCTTGAAGGAAGAGCTAGAGAGAGTCTCTGATGAGGACCTTTTTAGGTATCACATTGGGAGGGAAAGGGGCTAAATCAATGTGACTTGTTAAAGTCGATGATCTAATTTGTTCTAGAACATCTCTCTTAACAGAGGTTTGGTGAATATATCTACAACTTGCTCCATAGTAAACACATATTGCAACTTTACTTCATTTTTGAACAATTTGTTTAGCTCCTTTTGCCCAAGATGTCCCAATCTCCTATGCCATAACAAAGTCTCATCTTTGGTACTCATGTAGCATGTGTTTTTGCTACTGAAAACTTGGTATAAGTTTCCATTTGTTCTTTCTCCCTTTGTACGAACAACACCATTACTTAATCTTGTTACTATGTAGCCACTCTTGTTGAAAGTAACTTCATGCTCATCGTCACAAAATTAACCAACATTAATTAGATTGAGTTTTAGCCCTTCAACATAAAGCACTTCCTCCAATTTTAGCTTTTTTACACCAATTTCAATAGCACCAACACCTTTAATCTTTAAGGCACCATCATTATCAAATGTGACTAACCCTCTATTATATTTTTCTACTTCCTTCAGCACCTTGGAGTCTCCTGCCATATGTGAAGAGCAGCCATTATCCAAAATCTATGACTTTTCTTTTATTTAAGCTTTTAAAGGCTACTTCCACAACTATAGCCATTTCCCTTCCTCTTCTTCTTCTTCGGCCAAATATAGGAGCATATATAAGTGTTCTCCTTTGCACTCTTTGACTGGGCAGCAATGTCAAACATTCCTCAACAATATGTCTAGCCTTTTCACATCTTCCACAGATTTCTTCCAACATATCAAATCTGTTTCTTAATGGAATATGTCTTCTTTTTACTTGAGATTGTTTCCTTTCTTGATACAGTTACCCCATAGACTCTTGCCTCACATTCCTTTTTATTATAAGCCCATTACTACAGCACACACTAGCCATGTACCCATACTTACTACAACACCAACAAAATCCTTCAATTCTAAATCTTTTTCTTTTAACAAGTTCATATCTCCCATATTAACAAGTTCTTTTCGTCTTTGACAACCTATCTCCTTTGGATAGGAGTTTTTATCACATCTTTCCTAAAACATTTTAACTTGTTGGTTTCTCTTCTTCATAACAACATTATGTTTGCTTTCAGGTACAAACACAATTTTCTTCTTCTCTACTATCCTCTCATTCGGCTTTTCAACATAGCCAAGTCCTTTCTTTCTTATAGAATGAAGTCTCTGTTTACTTAGACACTCATCCAACATTTTAAGAGCATCCTTCTTGATAGCATTTGTTGAAGAGGACTCTCCTCTCACTTCCTCAGCCTGCATAAAGCTTTCTTCATACATCTTCAATTTAGATTCAGCCTTATGGAGCTTAGGTTGCAAAATTAACACTTCTTGGTCTTGTGCAATCACCTTAATGCTAAGATGTTTGTGTATCTTGCCTTGCTCTACCTCAAGTGCATTAAACTCTTTAATTTTTTTCAAGTACTCCTCTTTTGCTTCAATCTCCCTTTCTCACCTGAAGATCAAATTTATCAACAACTGAATTTTTATTTAGCTTCTTAAAATGGCTTACTTCTTTTTCTAGCTTGCTGTTTTTGTGCAAACAATCTCTGAATTCATTCTCAAGTTACTGTATCAACTCTTTCTCTTCCTTTTTAGTTGATTCCTCATCACTTGAAGATTCTTGTTCAACATCTACTTGTACAACTAGCATATTTTCTACAACATCATCATCAAAATCATCATCAACATCTTCTTCAAAATCTTCTTCATCCAATTTACACAAGAAATTTCTTCTTTTACATTTAAAGGGTTTCTGTTTCCCTTTGGCACTTGAATTTCCAGCTTTAGAATAATTGGATTTCTTTGTTCTCCTCCTTGGGGCCAGCTCATCATTATCACCATTGTTTGTTTCTTTTCTCTTTGGGCAAACCACTACAAAGTGCCTAATTGCTCCACAACTAAAGCATTTTAAGGATAATTTTCCTTTATGCTTCTCTTTTCCTTTCCTTATATTTTTACTGATGTATGTCACGACTTTATCAAATTTAGTATCACCATCTTCAACTTCAGAATTGTTGAATTCTTCTTCTTGTTCTTTAATCTTTAATTTCTTCATTGCCTTGAAAGCCAACTCTTTCTCTGCCTTAGACTTCTTTTCTTTCTTCATTGGGGCTATTTTCATTTCATAAGCCACCAATATGCTTTGTAGATCATCTAGAGGTAGCTTATTCAAATCTCTATCTTCTATGGAGGAAACTTTGGCATTAAAAGCTTCTGGTAAGGTTTTAAGTAGCTTCTTTATCACAGTAGCATCGTTGATCTCCTCTCCATAACCTCTAATGGAGCATATAATTTCATTTACTCTTGTAAAAAAGGCATCTATCGATTCATCATTCAACATCTTTATATATTTAAATCTGCTCCTCTATATTTGTAACTTGGCTTGCTCAAAAACCTTGTCTCCTTCATAAATATTCTTTACTTTGTCCTCAATTTATTTGGCTATGTTGCTCCTTATCACTTTTGTGAAGTCTTTGTCTGATAAAGAGGCATATTAGGCATTTCTCGTCTTTCTATCACACTCCAAATTCTTCTTATCAATAGGTATCATAGTAACACCTTCAGCAATAAGGGTAAAGCCATTAGCAGTAGATTCAAACACATTCAAATCAAGTGACATCAGATATGGGAGCATTCTATTCTTCTATAACTAATAATTTTTTCCATAAAAAATGGGAATGCCTTTGTTGTTAACATTGTTCATGCATTGCATGATATTAACTAGTAATAAATCTAAAGATTCATAGCAGCAATAAATAATTTTAGATCAAAACAGACAAAATGGATCAACAAAGAAACCAGACTCTAATACCACTTAATGAGGACATTCCTAGGTCTTACATTGAGAGGGGGAGGGGTGAATCAATGTGAGATGCTTACTTTTTACAAATCTATCTAAATTAAACCTCTGTAACCTATTAAAATCAATGATCCAATTTTTATCTCGCTTCTTTATATGAGAACAGTTGTATAGATATCAAGCAAACACAAGTAGCTGAGAACATACAATGTGAGCTACATTCATGGTGTGATAGGATTACTCTTAAATCACCCAATCCACTCTTGTTATCAAAGGAAACAACTGATGTTATGTAAGGATCACTCCTTAACCACTTAAAAGAGCTAATCTCTCGATCACTTGAAGGATTGATGTCTCGATCACTCCAAGTTTCTCCCACCCTTTTTTAAGAACTACATAAAACATTTACGACAAAACTTCTCTAAGAAAGATCACTTGATGTGCACAAGCTATTGTTACAGAAAATGGATCTTCTCCTTCCTTAATGTTGGTTTCTCTCCTCAAGCTTTCCCGCCTCTCCTCTATGGGTTCTCTCCTTTTTTCCTTTTGCCCTACTATCTCTCCTCTATAGGTTCTCTCCTCTGTAGGTTATTTCCATCTTGCTATCGCTGCTACCTCCTTCTTTAATGTACACTCTTTTTCTTTTATACTGCTGGAGGCTTTCTCCTTCTTGCTACTATTGCTACTTTTTCTTTTCTGTTGCTGGCTCCTTCTTCCTTTTCTACTGCTTCATCCTTCTTCCTTTTCTGCTACTGCCTCCTTTTTCCTTGTCTACTACTAACTCCATCTTTTTTTGCTGCTTCTACTACTACAATTTTTTTACTTTTGCTGCTACAATCTTTTTGCTTTTGCTGTAGCTGCTGCCTCCTTTCTTTGGTGCTGCTGTTGTTTCCTTCTACCGCTGCACTCTCCTTCTCTTCTAGTATTGCTGTTATTTCTTTTTATCGCTGCACTCTCCTTTTTTCGTGCAGTCTCTCTTTCTCTTCTACTATTATTTCTGTCTTCTTCTTGTTTGCGCTATTGCCTCCTTGTTGAGTTTCCGCTCACTACTATTTTTTCCCTACTCTCTTGTTGCTGTGTTTAGCCCTTTCTCTACTATGCTACAAAGCTCTCTATTGTCTCTATTGCAAACAACTCTTTGTTGTCTCTATGCTACAATGATCTATGCTATCTTTATGTCACATAGCTCTCTTCTCCATATTGTTGGTGCTCTCTCTTCTCATTGTTGGTGCTGTCTCTTCTCTTTGTTGTCACTACTGCCATCGCCTTGCTACTTCTAGTACCTTCTCTATGCTACTACTGCTATCTCTCTTATGTTTTGCAGAACACTCTTATGGTTTTACAGCACATGCTTATGGTTTTGCAGCACACGCTCTCTCTTCTTGAATGTAGCACACCCTTTCTTTTAGTCTGCAGAACGTCCTCTCTTTTGGTCTACAACACACCCTCGCTTCTGGTCTGTAGCATGCCCTTTCTTTTGGTCTGCAGCATGTTCTCTCTTTTAGTTTGCAGCACCCTCTTGTCGTTCCCTTTACTTATTCTTTTTGGTGGATGCACTTTGCCATTCTACTCCTTTTCTTTTTGGTGGCTGCTCCTTGCTATTCTCTTTGTTTCTCTATTACATTTCTACAGCACACACCTTTCTTAACAGCTACATGGATATATTTATAAGCCTAAACTTCAATATTTCCCTATCATTGACCATCAGTATTGATTCCCAATGGTTGCCCTGTAATCAACGGTCAACATTAATTCCTAAAGGTTGCTCTACAATCAACGATCAATATTGATCCCTAAAATTTAGGATCAACGATTAGCATTGACTCCTAAAATTAAAGGTTGATAGTCAACATCGACTCACTGACTTTGGGGTTAACCTGCCACCAATGATTTTGAACAAGGATCTCTCTACATCTCAAGCTCCTTGATGTATATTGATGAGGACCGTTGTAAGTGTCACACTGAGAGGGGGAGAGAATCAGTGTAAGCTATCTTTTTTTTACAAATTGATCCGGATTTAACCTCTGTGACTTGATAGAACCGATGATCCAATTTTTAATTTTCTCCTTTACGTGAGCACGACCATATGGATAAAAATTAATACGCAAGCACTCAAGAACACAAGGTAATTTTTACGTAGTTCACTCACAATGTGTGAGCTACATCCATAGTGTGATAAGATCACTCTTAAATCATACAATCCACTCTTATTATCAAGGGATACAGTTATAGTATGGAAGGATCACTCCTTAACCACTTATGGAAGGACTACTTCTTAACCACTTACAATGATCTTTCAATCACTCCAAGGGTATCCCACCCTTTTTCATCATTTTTATCAAGAGTTCTTTGCTAGAACAGAATATGGATCTTCTCCTTCCTTTGCTACCAGTGTTGTTTCACCTATTGTCAATGCTGCCCATGCGTGTTGCCACTGTTGTCTAAATGTTGTCCGGACACATTGCTGCGTCTATCGCTGTTATCTGTACATGCTGCCAAGTCTGTCCACTACTATCTGCCTGCACAGTTAATACTATTAGCATGCACAGTTGCTGCTGTTTGTGTGAGCAGTTGATACTGTCCGTTCACACTGCCGTGTCTGCCTACTGTCCACATGTGTTGTGCCTGCTGTCTGCACATGTTGTGCCCATTGTCCTCACAAGTTATACTTGCTGTCCGCACAAGCTGTGCTGACTGTCTCTACTAGTTGTGCCTGCCATCCACACAAGCTGTGCCTGCTGTCTGCGCAAGTTGCCCCTGCTATCCATGCTCCTCCTATCAATGATCTTTGTGCTTGCTATCCACATGCGCTGTGGTTGCTGTCTTGCCTACTATCCATAGCCTTTGCACCTGATTCCGTACACACTGTAGCTGCTGTCTGCACACACTATTCCTACTATCTATGTGTGCTGCTTCTGCTATCAGCCCACACCACTACTGTTGTCTGTGTGCATTGCTACTGCTTTCTCGCACCGCTGCTGCTCTCTCCTTGCATTGCAATATTTTTCTTGTGCCACTACTGCTCTCCCCACACATTGCAACTATTTTCTCGCGTCGCTGCTGCTATCCCAGGGCACTGCAACTGTCTTCTCATGCCATTGCTGGTTTGCTAGTTGATTCCCACACCTGCTACTACATGTTCTAATTTTTTGCTTGATTCCTGGGCATGCTTTTGCTGCTGGGAAGCCTCCTGAGGTGCTGCTAGTATTGGTATACCCCATAGATGTGCAGGGACGTGCTGCTACAGCTAGTATGCCCTCCTGGACATGCAAGAATGTACTGTTAGTGTTGGTATACCCTTTTGGACCTACAAGGATGTCTACTGCTGCTGTTATACCCTCCTAGATGTGCAGGGATGTGCTGCTGGTGCTAGTATACCCTTCTAGACCTGCTGCTACTGTTGGGAAGTCTTCTAGAGGTGCTGCTGCAGTTGGGAAGCCTCCTGGATGTGCTGCTGTGATGGCCAACTACTGCTGTCTCCTTTGTGGTGGCTGTCTTGGTGAGGGTTTGCTGGTTTGGGTGGCCAGCTACCTTGCTCTCTTTCTTTCATCTATGGTCGGCTGCACCTTGTTGCTTCTCCTTGGTGGCTGTTGCACTCTCCTTGTTTGATTGCCATGCCTTCCTTGGTGGTTACTGCACTCTTCTTGGCCGGCTGCATTGCCTTCTTTCTTTGGTGGCTGCTGCACTCTCCTTGGCCAGCTGCCCTTGCTATCTTTCTCTCCTTCTTGGCCAGTTGCACCTCGCTTGGTGGCTGCCTCCTCTTTGCCGTTCACCTCCCTTTTTCCCTAGGTTTGCTGCTCACCACTCTCTTTGGCCGGCTCTCTCAATTTTCTGCAACACATGCCCTTCTTGCAAGACGTCTAAGGGTATTTATAGAGCCTTGGGATATGGGCTACATGATCATCAATGGTCATCGTTAATTCCCACATGTTGTCCTACAATTAATGGCCAAATTTGATTCCTAAATTTACGGTTAACGATCAATCTTGACACCTAAAATTTAAGGTAATGGTCAACATTGACTCTTCAATGCCATGGTTGACCTGTCATCACTTGTTTCTCCCAATGAGCTCACTAAATCTCAACGGCATTCATAACCTCACATTAACATCTATAATCGTGTAAGATGGTGTTGACAACAAATCCAACACTAGCCATCAAAGAGGAGCTCAACAAATACAAAATGCACTTATGGGCAACAAATAAATCTCAAAAAATCTATGAGATGTTATTAACAACAAATCCCACATCAGCCATCAAAGATGGGCTCAACAATTTCCAATGAGTTAAGGTAGACAAAAGATGAACTAATCCTTTTGCAAAAATGTAATTGCTTAAAAGGAAAGAATTTCCTTACTTGTGGCATTTTATGCCACTTTATAGGTGGACGTTCTTTAAGGCATATAATAGGTTGAGGAATGCAAAGGAGGTTGATAATTTTCTATGGAGCTTAGAGCAATTCTTCAAGACACTTGGGGTAGTGAAAGATGCCAATAAGATTGATAATGTCACACTAGACCTTATAAATACTGCAATGGTATGGTAGAGTATACTGCAATGATATTGAGAGGGGTACTTGCACTGCCAATACATAGGATGAGTTCAAGAAAGAACTCAAGTGGTAATTCTATCCGAAGAATGTTGAGAAAGAGGCAAGAGTGAAGCTAAGGTCTCTCTGGCAATATGGAAGCATACAAGAGTATGTGAAAGAGTTCTCTAAACTACTAATAAAAGTCCCTGATTATCTTGATAAGGAAGCATTTTTTGTGTTGAATGATGGCTTATAAAATTAGGTGAAGATAAAGATTGAAAGACATGGTGCCTAAGATCTTGCCACCACTATTTCCATTGTTGAGCCACTAATAGAGTTTAAGAAATCCAAGAAGCCTAAAAATTATAAGGATAAAGGTGGGAAGGAAAAGAGTGGGGGAGATAACTATCCAATTAGGAGGGTTCCCATAAGCCAAATAAACATGAGGGGAAGAGTACCAAGGACAATATGAAGGGTGATAGGCCAACTCTTAAATGCTTCTTTTGTGTTAGGCCACACAAGGCAAGAGACTACCTAAAGAAAGCCAAGCTTTTTGCCTTAGTCAAAGAAAGGGAGGAGCAACAACAACAATATGAGGACAAAGGTTGGGATCCTTGCAAATTCTCTATTGCATTAAAGCTAAGGTTGAAGTGGCCAAGATTGAGAGAAAGGGATGATTATAAGTGGAAGCAAAAGATTGGTAGCTAAGTAGTAAGAGCACTAATGGATACTAAAGCTTCTAACAACTTCGTTTAAGTGGAGGAAGTAAAGCAGTTGGGCATCAAGTACAATAAGAAGCATGGGTAGCCTAAGGTGATGAATCTGGAACCAAGGTCCATTTTTGGTATTACTTATGGCATGGTTTTGTAGACTTTTTTATTATGCCAATGGATGATTATCCAATTGTGCTTGGCATGGAGCTTATGGATCACATCAAGGCCGTACCTATTCCTTTTTCCAACACAATTTGTATCTTAGAGGAAGGCAATACATGTATGGTACCTTTGTTGAGGGAGACAAGCCAATAGTCTAAATAAATTTCAGCCATGCAACTTTCCAAAGGTGTAAAGAAGGCACAACCTACCTTTTTCATAGCAATGAAGGAAGAAAAGAAGACTTCATTCATCACATATTTTATCTAAGGATGTTTCTCTGGTCCTTAAGGAGTTCAAGGATGTTATGCAACCTAAGTTGCCAAAAAAGTTCCCACTGAAGTTTTAGGTGGACCATAAGATAGAATTAGTGCTTGGTACAAGACCACTTACTGTGGTGCCTTACTGAATGGTAACTCTCAAGCTTGAGGAATTAAGGAGGTAGCTTGAGTTGTTAGATGTGAGCTACATCTAACAATCAAAGGCTTCATATACTACACCTATGCTTTTCAAAAAACATTATGATAGGCCAATTCATTTGTGCATTGAATTTAGGGTGCTTAACAAGATAATTGTGGAGCATAAACATCTCATTCCATTAATAGTTGACTTGTTTGACAAGCTTAGTGAAGCAAGGTGGTTTACCAAGCTAGATTTAAGATCGAGATATTATCAAATGAGGATTATGAAGGGAAATAAGCTAAAGACCACCTATGTTACGAGGTATGGTTCCTTCAAGTTCTTAGTAATGCCTTTTTAACTAACGCTCTTATCACATTTTTTTACTCTTATGAATCAAGTTTTCTAGTCTTTCTTGGATAAGTATGTTGTAGTGTACTTGAATGATATTGTCATCTAGGTCAATACATTAAAAAAGAATGTTTAGTATTTAAGACAAGTTTTCTAATTATTGATGGAGAAAGAGCTATACGTGAAAAAGGAGAAGTACACCTTTGCTCAAACAAGTGGTAACTAAAAGAACTAATGTTGGCCCTTCCTAGCCATATCAAGCCATATGAGATACACATTAATGCTTCTAATGTTATGCTTGGTGGTGTCTTAATGCAAGAGAGTCATCCCATTGCTTATGAAAGCTACAAGTTGAACGATGTTGAGCATTGATATGCAGTCTAAGAGAAGGAGATGATCATAATGTTTCATTGCTTGTGAACTTGGAGACATTACTTATTGGGGTCTAGGTTTATTGTAAAGACTAAAAACATTGTCACAATCTATTTTCTTAACCAAAAGAAGTTAATGTCAAAACAAGTGAGGTGGCAAACTTTCTTGGTAGAATTTGACTTTGTGATGGAGTATAAGCTAAGTAGGGCTAACTTGGTGGCAGATGCATTAAGTAGAAAGGCCGAATTAGTTGCCATAAAAAATTTGAGCTTACCTTTGGTAAAGTAAATTGAGGAGGGACTTAAACATGATCCATAAGTTAAGAGTTTGATGGAGTTAGGAAATAAGGGCCTAATCCTGTTGCATTTAAGTTTGCCAAGAGTTGGCATGGAAAGTCTTATATGGCATGACCATACTTAGCTAAGGCTGCCAAGTGGACAAAGAAATGGTAGACTAGAAGAGAGGATATTCTATAGACCAGAAGAAAGGGTGTGCTATAGACAAGAAGAGATAGTGTGTTGTAGACCAAAAGAGAGGACGTGCTGTAGAGCAGAAGTGAGGATGTTTGCCAGACCAAAAGAAAGGGCATGTTGCAAACAAGAAGAGAGATAGCATAAATGTGTGTTGCAAAGCCATAAGTATGTTTTGCAAAACGTAAGAGAGACAATAGAAATAGCAAGGAGAAGGCAGTAGCTACAGCAAGGAGAAGGTAGTAGTGGCAACAAGGAGAAGAGATAGCAATGGCAATAAGGAGAAAAGATAACACTGGCAACAAGGAGAAGAGACAGCACTAGCAATAAGGAGAAGAGAACTATGGGGCATAGAGACAGCAAAGAGTTGTGCAGTATAGTAAAGAAAAGTCTGAACACGACTGCCAAGATAGTAGAGAAAAAATAGCAATGAGCAAAAACTCAACAAGGAGGTAGTGGAAATAAAAAGGAGAGAGAGTGCACAGTAGAAGGAGAGTGTAGCGGCAGAAGGAAACAATAGAAACACCAGAAGAGAGAGGGTAGTGGTAGAAGGAAATAGCAATAGCACCAAAGAAAGAAGGAGGCAACAGCTGTAGTAGAAGCAGAAAAATTGTGATAGCAAAAGCAGAAAAATTATAGTAGTAGAAGCAGCAAAGAAAGAAGGAGGCAACAACAGAAGAGGAAGAAGGAGGCAACAACAGAAAAGGATGAATGAGGAGGCAATAAAAAAGAAAGAAAGAGCCAATAATAGAAAAGAAAAAGCCTTCAACAACAAAAAAGAAAAAGTAGTAGCTATAGGAAGAAGGAGAAAGCCTCTAGTAGTAAAAGAGAAAGAGGGAGTGATGATGGAAGCCATATTGTACCAACTCAAATCAACAAGGGAGTTGATGCTTTGCAAAACCTTGGAGGACCAATGACAAGGGCAAGGTCAAAGAAAATAAAGGAAGCTCTCAACAACTTGTTGTGTGACATTTACTATCAGGAAGTTATTAGGTACGAGTTAAAGATGATGAAGGCTTCCCTAGGGCTTTTAAATGTGTCATCTGTGGAGGAATTTGAGAACCATGGGCTTGGGAAGGAAGTTGGATTTGGGAGCCAATATTTGGGCATTTAAATGGATTATTTTCATGGGTTATATTGTTATGTAGTGGGTTGAACGAATTTCAGCATCTTAATAGGTTATTTTCATGGGTTTTTATTATTATTTAATGGGTTGGACGAATTTCCTTAATAAGCCCATCTTATTAGCTAGGGTTTTAGGGGGTTAGCATATAAAAAGGGAAACAAGGGTGGCTAGAGGGGGGCAGACCTATTTTCATTAGTGTATGAGCTATTTCTCTTGTTCTTTGAGAACTAATTCTAAACTTTCATACTTGACTGTGTCGGTTCAATAGACTTATCTTCTTTAATGTTGTTGTTAGGAGTGGCATCTGAATCTTATAGTTTTGCTTTTTGGTTGTTTACAATCATTAGGTCAGAAATCCAAATCCCTTAACCTTTGTTAGAATGATCCTATACCAACATTGGTGTTGGGTTCCGTTTACATATAATCAGAGTTCGTATCATTTGGTATAAGAGCCTTGGCTTTAACTCAGGTTAGTTATACTTTTGTTATCATCACTTTCATGTATTCTTCATTGTTGGTTGGATAATAAAAAAAAAAGAAAAGGAGAAATTCATGTGCTTCTTGTGTTTGCCACTGATATCATTCATTTTGCAGAAATACCCATTAGTTAACTAAAAAACAAATTGTGTATTTCTTGGGTTGCCTTTTTGTTATTTGTTCCTTCTATAGAAATACCCATTAGTTAACCAAAAAATAAATTGTGTATTTCTTGGGTTGCTTATATTCAAGTTTTGTTTGTTTTGAATTAAGTTTGCTTGGAACTATTGAAAGAGCTCTTAAAAGTTTTGTAATTCATTATGTGAAACACAAGAGTTGAGGACTACTATAGTTGAGTAGAGAGCAAACATCCATGGGAGTGAGTTTTGTATTCTTTATTTACTAACAATCTTGCATATTCAATGTCTAATGCTAAAAAAGGCAGTTTCCTACATAAAGAGGAGGAAGTAGTCGTTCCAAATTTCAAATTGTTTATGAAATCCTTATAGCAAAAGTTTGATAGGATTGACCAAATGTTTTGGGAAGTTCGTGATAGGATGGATAAAATAAAAGGGGAATTAAGTGTCAATCCTAAGAGGCCAGCTGGTAGGGTCATGACGGAGCAATTTGAACATGACTTTGGTAAAGATGGTGATGATTATTATGATGACGGTGATAATGCTAGTAGAAACTTTAGAGGTGGATTAGAGGAGGACGTGATAATAGGAATGGTAGAGGAGTAAGAGGCAATGGAAATGTTTATGATAGGTATAATGGAGGTTGGGACAATAGAAATAGAGTGGAGGAAGGAGTAGACAAAAATCTTAGCAGTATACAAATGAAAATACCTTCTTTCTAAGGGAAAGTTGACCCTGATGTTTATTTGGATTGGGAACGAATGGTAGAATTAATATATGAGTGCCATAACTTCTCTGAGGAGAAGAAAGTGAAGTTAACTGTGGCAGAGTTCACTGATTATACTATAGTATGGTGGGACCAACAAGTTACCACTAGGAGAAGAAATTTTGAGAGAACCATAGAAACATGGAATGAGTTAAAGACTGTGATGAGAAGGAGATTTATTCCCAGCTCTTATTATAGGGATTTTTATAACAAGTTGCAAATCCTTACACAAGGTTCCAAGAGTGTGGAAGAGTACCATAAGGAGATGGAAATTGCTATGGTTAGGGCAAATGTAATGGAGGATAGGGAGGCAACATGGTTAGGTTCCTTCAAGGATTGAATAGAAGCATAGCTGATATGGTAAAACTGCAACACTATGTAGAGCTTGAAGACATGGTACACATTGCCATGAAAGTCAAGAGGTAACTTAAGGGAAGGAGAACTTAGGTTCATCTTTTTGGAAGTCAAAATGGGGAAAGAAGGAAGAGAAGATGACTTTTAAGCTTAAAACCAATTCACATAGACCCAAGACTAGTGGGGGCAACCTGGAAAGGGGCAAATTTGAAGAAAAACTTAAGGGCACCCAAGGAAAAACTAGAGACATCAAATGCTTTAGATGTTTGGGTAGGGGTCATGTGGCTTCACAATGTCCTAACAAGAGGACCATGTACCTTAAGGAGAATAGTGACTATGTGTCTAGTAGTGATGCTAGTAATGAAGACCAAATGCCGCCACTAGAGGATGCTAATAATGTTGATGAAGGGATAGAGTATCTAGAGCATGGTGGAAGGGTTTTAGTAGCAAGGAGAGCCCTTAGTGTGCAAGTTAAGGAGGAGGATGACGTTGAGATGTAGCGAAAAAATATTTTTCATACTCGATGTTTAGTTAAAGAGAGACTCTATTGCATGATCATCGATGGAGGTAGTTACACTAATGTAGCAAGTATAGTGTTGGTGGAAAAATTGAACTTGCCTACAACCAAACATCTTAGGCCATATAATTTGCAATGGTTGAATGACAGTGGAGTGGTGAAAGTGACTAAACAAGTTGTGGTTCCATTTTCCATTGGTAGATATAAGGACAAGTTGTTTTGTTATGTTGTACCTATGTAGGTTGGGTATTTGTTATTAGGCCGTCTTGGCAATTTAATAGAAAAGCTTTGCATGATGGTTACAAGAACTACTATTCTTTCACCATGGATGGAAAATCATTCAAACTTGTTCCATTGACTCTAAAATAGGTGTATGAAGACCAAGTGAGACTTTATGAAAGTGAGCAAAAGAGGAGGAGCAAAAAAATAAAAAAAAGAGAGAGTCAAGAGCAAAGAAAATGAAGGAGAGAAAAACAAGGTGAAAGCATTAGAGAGTGCTAAGTACAAGAATGGTCAGGTTCACAAGAGTGAAGATGAAAGAAAACAAGTGAGTGTGTTTGCAAAAGGAGTAGATGTTAGGGTTGCCTTCCAAGCTAGGCAACAAATGATCTTGATCCTTTACAAGGATTCTTATTTCTTTAGAACTAACCTTGATTCATCTTTACCTAGTGCTATTTCATCTTTGTTGCAGGATTATAATGATATATTTCCTGAGAAAATCCCAAATGGTTTACCACCAAGGAGAGGGATTGAACATCACATTGATCTTATTCTTGGAGCTCCCACTCCTAATAAGCCAGCATATAGAAGTAATTCTAAGGAGACAAAGGAACTTCAGAGGCATGTTGATGAGTTAATGAAGAAAGGGCATGTAAGGGAAAGCATGAGCCCATGAGTAGTGCTAGTGTTGCTTGTGCCAAAGAAAGATGGATCTTGGAGGATGTGTTTCGATTATAGAGCTATCAACAAAATAATAGTTAAGTATTGACAAACTATACCCAGGCTTGATGATATGTTAGATGAATTACATGGTGCTTGTTACTTCTCTAAAATTGGCCATAAGAGTGGGTATCATCAAATGAGGATAAGGGAAGGAGATGAATGGAAAACTGCATTCAAAACCAAGCATGGTTTGTATAAATGGTTAGTTATGCCCTTTGGTTTGACTAATACACCTAGTACTTTTATGAGATTAATGAATCATGTTTTGAGATCTTTATTAGGAAAGTTTGTTGTGGCTTATTTTGATAACATATTAGTGTACAGCAAGAATTTAGAAGAGCTTGGTTTAAGGCACCTTTTATCTCCTCACAAATCTTTTCTCTCCCTTTCTTGTACTCATCAATGTGTTGATCTACTTCCTTAAACTTCTCTTGCCCATCAACTATGGCAAGCTCCACCTTTGTGATTGTTGCATTGGTGTCTTCCAAAGCATCCTTTGACCTTAATCTCTCTCTCTCTGAGTGCTTAGTCTCACTACATGGACTACACATCTTTACTAGGCAAAGTACTTCCACAAACTTACAAAAACTAAACTTTGGTACCAATTGTCATGAACTTGGTCTTTACTAATAAATTATGTAATAATAGCAAACTTACTTAGCAGAGAATGTTGGTCACCTTCTTCTGAGAATTATAAATGTCACTAATAAATGAAAGTAAAGATGACATATAAAAACACAAGTAATATGGGGAACTTAGAGTATGCTTTGTTACTTCAAGAATATCAATACAATTACTGTTTGATAGATGAATACAAGTGAAGTCCCTAAGATTATTTATAGTCATCCACCTTCTTAATGGATGGCTAGGATCTATTCGATCCAATGGTACCTATTATTTTTCTAAAATATTTTTTACAATTCTATACAATACAAGAAAACATCTAAAATATCTATAAGTTTCTAAAGACTCCTACTTAACTTTAGACTTATGGAGAGAACTCTAGAGAAGTCTAAAACTGAACCTCACTTGTAGGCTAAAAATTATGCAATACATGACAATCTGTAAAGTGTCATCATGATTCTTTTCAAACAACATGAGGGCACCATAAAAGCTTTGGAAGGTTAAATCAAGCCTGCATCAAGCAATTCCATTAATTGCTTTCTTAATCAACTCAATCAAATTCATTCAATAAGGGGCTTAAGTTGGAGATTTGAAGCCCAAAACTAGGTCGATTCTATGGTTAGTAGCATGTTGAGGGGGAAGGCACTTTGGTAATTCCAAATGCATCATATTTGCAAAGTCCCCTAGTAGTTTTGCCACAAAATTAGAGACTTCCATAAATGTCCCCTCCTTGATTTTGATCAATGTAGCCAAGTAAGTAGCTTTGACCTTTTTCAACCCATACATAACCTATATAGCAGAAATCATATCACCCATTTTCCTACCAACACTTGCTGGTGGAGTTATATTTCTTATTACAAAGAATGGATGGTTCTCTTGCATGATCATCAACCTACCTATAAAAGGCAATAAAGCAACCATTGCATGCATAAAGAACTCAACTCTAGAACAATATCAAAGTCATTTAATGGCACAATAGCAAAGTTAAAGATTCCCAACCCAATTACCAATGGTTACTTTTACACCAGTTGTTGTGCCAAGCACCTCTTAAGCCATTGAATTAACTACCCTCATTCAACTCCCACCTTTGTGACCTTCAGACATTCAACAATTTGTGTGTAGCATTTATGTTGACCATCGCCATTAGCTCTCGATTGCTAAGCCTAATTTTCATAACTAGGGTGCTCAATTTCTCCCTCTATAGTCATTCCCTAGCACAATGAAGGCCATTGCATGTGAAATAACTAAAATTAGACTTCTTTTTGCCTTACTCTCAATTAGTGGCTTTACTTATATCCATGTTGCTATCTCAGCATTTTCCTTTCTTCTAGCCCTCCTTCTTCATTTTACCCTTCTTGATTGCTTTCTTGCATTGCCATTGGAGGGCTTGTTGATTTGTAAATTAACCAAAACATTAGTGGTAGCCATGGCAAAAGGCAAGTCTTTGACTCCTTGCCTTTGATGCTTAATTTATGTCCATGGTTATAGGCCTAAAAGAAAGTGAAGAGTTTGTCTTCATCCAAATTGTTGTAGATGTCATGCATTAGGGGGCTAAACTCTTTAACAAAGTCATACATCATGTTGCTATGTTTTAATTTCTTTAAGGATTTCCTTGCAACCTAAGATGTGTTGCAAGGATGAAACTGATCCTTTAGCTTTTTCTTCAAGCTTTCCCATGCCTCAATCTAAGGTCTTCTTGTGCTTACATCATTTTCTAGCCTAGTTTGCTACCATAACTTGGTGTCCTTGACAAGATACATGCTCATGTGGCTTATTATTTCCTCATTTAGCACTCAGGCAACCACAAAGTATAGCTTTATGTCCCACAAAAAAATTCTCGATGGCTTTGGCATCACTCTTCCCTTTGAAGGCTTTTGGATCAAGCACCTTTATCTTCCTAAAAGAATCATTAACCATTCTTGGTTTGCTACCTATTCATTTTAAAAAAGTAAGATCACTCTTTATAATACCAAAGCTAGAGATCCATGCATAGTCAATACTATCATAATTTGATTGCAAAATATGTACAAATGTTTCCAACTTGTTAAGCCTTGCCATGACTGGAAGGGCCTTCTCCTTAGGGACCTTACCAAAAGCCTTTTCGATCTTAGACACTTACTCATGCAATGTATGAAGACTCAATCCACTAGCCATAGATTGAATTGTGCTTTAATACCAATTGCTACAAGGCCAAATGTTTCAAGTAAAAATTTGGCCTAGTGATGGCAATAAGTCTCACTTAGTCTTGGCCAATTTAGCACACATAAGTATAATTAAAGGAATCCCTTCCTACCCTTTATTACTTTCAGCATAAAGTATAAAGGAAATAACAAGGCCTCACTCTCAAATGTTTCACTTACTTTTCTATACGAACCTTGGTTGCCACACTACACATATTTATAATGGTGGTAGTTAACACCCTCAACTACCTAAGGTCATGCATAACTTGGCTGCCAATCTAATCATGCATAGCAAAATCATGACTTAGTTCCCACTTTTGGTGACTTTCAGTCCAAATGATTCAACCATTTGTTTAGCAACAAAGTTTTGAGTGGCACTTATGTCAATGATTGCCATCCACTTTCAATCTTTGCATACATTAGGCTATTCTGTGAAGCATATTTTGCTTGTACATCATTCACCAACTGTAGAGGATTAACATGATAGGGATTAGCATAATCCATTTTACCATCTTCTTCTATAAGCATGGCATATAGCTTCTCTCTCTTTAGGCATTCCCTAGCATAGTAAGGGCTATTGCATGTGAAAAAACCAAAATTGGACTTGTTTTTGCCTTGCTCTCGATTGATAGCTTTGCCTTTATCCTTGCTATTATCTTAACATTTTTCCTTCTTCTTGCCCTGATTCTTTTTGCCTTTATCATTGGCCTACCTTTCCATATCATTGTTAGAGGGCTTGTTGATCTTGAAATCAACAAAACCATTAGCAATAGCCATGGAAAAAAGGCAAAGTCTTTGACTCTTTCTTATATTGAGAGTTATAGGCCCAAAAGAAAGTTAAACAGCTTATCTTCATTCAAAATGTTACAAATATCAAACATCAAGAAGCTAAAATCTTTCATATGATCTTGCAATGTGTCATTATGTTTAAGTTTCTTTAAAGATTCCTTTGCAACTCGAGATGTGTTTTAAGGACGAAACTAGTCTTTCAACTTGTTCTTCAACCTTTTCCATGTCTTAATCTAAGGTGTTTTTATGCTTGCATCATTGTCTAGCCTAATTCACCACCATAACATGGTGTCCTTGGCAAGATACATGCTTGTGAGGGTCACGTTTTCCTCATTTAGCACCCAAATAGCCATGAAGTATTGCTCTATGGCTCACAAGAAATTTTTTATGGCTTTGGCATTACATTTCCCCTCAAAGGCTTTTGGATCAAGAACCTTCATCTTTCTAGAAGAATTGACAGACATGCTTGGTTGGTTGCCTATTGCTTTGTTTAAGGATAGTGAGATCATCTTTTACGTCACCAAAGTGAGAGATCCTTCAAAGTCAATACTATCATAATTCAATTACAAAATACGTATAGTTTTTCCAACTTGACAAGCTTTGCTAAGATTGAAAAGGCTTGCTCTTTAGGGACCTCACTAAGAACCTTTTCAATCTCGGAAACCCACTCACACACCACATTAAGATAAATCAAATCATGCTTTAACACTAGTTGTCACAAAGGCATTTTTTTCAAACAAAATTATCACCTAGTGATAGTTCTAAGTCTCAATTAGTCTTAGCCAATTTAGCACACACAAGGCACAAGGACACTTATAGAAATCACTTCCTAATCTTTATTACTTTCTACACAAAGTACAAAGGAATTGCCAATGTATCACACTCAAGTGGTTTTCTCACTTTTTCTTGTATTACCCTTGGCTACCACATTACACATATTTGTAATAGTAGTAGTTGTCAAGCCAATTCATGCATAATGGGATCCCCTTTCTTAGGAGCACTCTCCTTTTCTTAGTTAGATCATGCAATACTGTTGAAGGAAGGATTGACACCTCATCAGCCTTCCTTGGCTAGCCAACTTACTTGGCCAACCTATGTCCCCCTTTACTCAAGGAGAACATGCCAACTCATCTTATTGGATAAACTCTCCTTGCTTACCACTTTAGCCAACAACATATGTTATGGCTTACCTTTCATCTACATGTCATTGGTTTGGGCCCTTAGCCATGCCCTAAAATTGGCCAACTCTTAAGTAAGTCATGCATACCCAACTTATAAACCATTAGGACTTTTGACCATCTTGTGAGAGGAGACATTGATGTGCTAAAGCTATCACAACCCTTATTAGCTTTATTGGAGCTTTGCGACACTAACTTGTAGGCTAAGCTCACCATCCTTTTGATGTCAAAGCGTTGGCCTTCTATATTCAATAGTCTTTTGCATGTTCTTGCCGCTTCTTACTTGCTAGGTGCCCACATTCTAATCTCATGTAAGAATTGGTGTAATGCCTCAAGCTGACAAGCTCAAAGGACAAACACCTACCAATTGCCAGATTATACTTTAACTTGCCCTTATTGTAGAGTTTTATAGAATTAAAAATGAAAAATCTTACATTTAAAGTACAACTTCTACATCTCTTAACTAAATTAAGCCTTTATAAATTTTAACATTATTTTTAAGATCCACACTTGAGCATGGCATTTTCTCATGGCTACTTGCTACTTGCCTAAATGTCAACTAATTTCACAGTATGCATAGGACCAATGATGCATAAACAACTTAGAAATCCCTTATCCATGTCATTAGTTTCTACCTCACTCTCTATAATGCAATGATATCATATGACTTTAGTTTGACATAGTGTGAACTCATGGTTGTGCTATAAGTCAAATTTGATAATTATCCATACTCCTTTCTTTACACAAGAAACACAAGTCTTACAACCAAACCTCCCACTACAGCCTTTTGACAAAATATTACATCCACTATCCTTATACTCATGCCTCTTTATGCCTATCATCATTTGCCACTTGCAAGGTAGACAAATCATCCTTTCTTATCCCTTCTTAGCATTTCCAAAAACACTTGCTCTATTATACTCCTTGTAACATTCAAACAACTCATTACTACTATTCAAAACCATTTTTGGTGCCTTAACACGAAAAAGGTCTATAGGTAATCTATTATTTTTGACCTTGACTATGTCTCCACCATTATTGCCATTGATCCCCATTATTGGTGCACCAAACCCTTCCCATGGAAAACTTTTATCCATTACTTCAATTAAAACATGCAATTGATAATTGTCAATCTTTTAATAAATTCCACATGCATGTCATAAAGGAAAGACACAATACTTCTCAAATTTATAACAAACTCACCAAACCATAATATTTTTTTCATTAAACAATGTTCTATTTAGTATCTTAATATATTATCTATCCTATGCAATGTTACAATAAACAATAAAAAGTTAACATCACATTTTCTATGCACCACATTGGCTAACTTTCCAATTGACAAACTCAATAAGTGAATTCCATTTTATGCATTTTAGGCAATTTAATCTTTGCACCTATATTGCATCAACTCATATTCCTGATGAACAACTCCAAAATGCCATTAACATGCTCATAGTCATTTATGTATTTTCAATAAACTATTTATTCACATTTAGAATGACTATTACCAATTACAAATCAACATCATTTCTAACTAATTAAAATTCATTGAGTTCACTAACAAATTCAAAAATTCTTCTTAATAATATCACCAAATTAGAAAAGATTTTACCTCCACTTCCCTTGCTTTCCTTGCTTCCACCTACAACACCTTCCTTTCACTTATCAATGGTCACCTAATTCCTTTGACACATATTTTAGCTTCCCAACCTATTACTAATGGGATACCATTTCAATTGTTATACTACAAACTATGGATTAGGATCTTAAATTACAACATTAAGATCATACATATCAAATCCAACAATATGCATCCTATAACTCTTTTGTCTTCATTTTCTAGCTCATTCTTTCCCACATAACCCCTATTTGGCTCCTTCTTGTCAGAATGATAGGGTTTTAGCAAGTTCATATGGAACACTGAATGCATCTTTAAATGTGAGGGCAATGTCGATCAATAGGCTAGCTTGTCAATTGTTTTCTTTATGGGAAATAAACCCTTGTAGTACCTTACTAGCCCTTTGTGCACCTTAATGAATCTTTGGCTTTAATGGAGCATCATCATCTGTAAATCTCCTTCCTTAAATCCAAGTGCCTCTTTTTGGCATCAGCCCATTTCTTTGTCCGCTTGGCAGCCTTAGCTAAGTATGGTCATGCCATATCAGACTTTCCATGCCAACCCTTGGCAAACTTAAATGCAATAGGATTAGGCCCTTTGTAACCAGTTACCAATATATGCGAAGTCATTGGTTGTTTTTTGGGATTTTGTATTTGTTGTTGTTGATAGATTTTCAAAGATGCCACACTTCATCTTATGTTGTAAAACAAATGATGCAAACAATGTGGCTGACTTATTCTTTCAACAAATAGTGTGTTTCCATGGCATGCCATGAGGCATTGTTTTAGACTACTTTTAAAAGACTTTGTGGGGTAAGTTAGGTACTAAGCTATTGTTTTCAACAACTTGTCATCTATAAACTGATGGGTAGACTAAGGTGGTTAATTGAACTCTTTCTACTCTTTTGCATGCTATTATTTGAACAATATGAAAATATGGGAAGATTTTTTACCACATGTCGAGTTTGCGTATAATAGGAGTGTTCATTTTGCTACTAGTTACTCTCCCTTTGAAATTGTATATGGTTTTAATTCGTTAACTACTTTGGATATGGTACCTATACCTATCAATGAGTATGCCAGCTTAGATGGTGAATGCAAGATTGACATGATAAAATGATTGTATAAGAAGGTGCAACAACATATTAAAAAATGAACTGAGCAATACGTATCCCATGTCAATAAGGGACGAAAAAAGGTGGTGTTTGAACATAGTGATTGGGTTTGGATGCATATGTGCAAGAACGGTTTCTAGCTTAGAGGCGTTCAAAGCTACAACCTAGAGGAGATGGTCCCTTTCAAGTTATAGCACAAATTAATGACAATGCTTATAAGTTGGACCTGCTCGGTGAGAATAATGTGAGTGCAACATTTAATGTTTCTGACCTTTCCTCTTTTGATGTAAGTGATGATTTAGGGACAAATACTTTTAAGGAGAGGGGGAATGATGAGAATCATAAAGATGATGAGTGGAAGGCTTCAATGGATGTAAGAGGTCCATTGCACATTTCAGAAGGCCCAATAACACAAGCTAGAGTGTCAATGGATGCAAGAGTTTCATCATACCTTCTAGAAGGCCCAATAACACAAGCTAGAGCTTTAATGGATGCAAGAGGTCCATCATACATTCCAGAAGGCCCAATAACACAAGCTAGGGCTTCAATGGATGCAAGAAGTCCATTGCACATCCCAATAACATGATCTAGAGCCAAAAATAATATAGAAGCATTAAATGGGTTGATTGAGGACATTCAGGCCAACCAAGGTTTAAATGGTGCGAATTTAAGTTTCACAATGAGTCTAGGCCTAATTAATATAATTGGAATACTTAATGGGTTAGACTAAGTAATAGCATTCACTCCTAAATAGGAGTTGATTGTCTATGTTGGAATTTGTCCATAGTTAGTGATTCGAAAAACTCCAAAAAGACATGGCTCAAGGACCTAATGCAGATGAGGAATCAATGAATAACTAGGAAAGCTAAACCAAAGTTTAATATCACAAACCCTAGACCCACCCTTCGAAGGAACATGAACCTAGGGTATTTAAGAAGGATATGGATGCCACACTTCAGAAAAGAAAGGAATTGGGAGTGACAAGCTGATTGGAATGCCATAAGAAGAAGTACTTATTGATTAGTTCTTTAGTCCTTAAAAGAACCAAGGGAGAAAAACCCTTGCTTTCTATTTCACTTAAAGTAGTTTGATCTTTTCCAGGGCTTACAAGGGTGCCTATTTATAGGCTAAGATAGCAATCCTAAAAAGGCATAAATTCCGACTTAGAACAAATCCTTATTTTGGAGGAATTCCTAACCATAGACAAATTCCAAAATAGGCAATAAACTCCTATTTAGGAGTGAATGTTATTACTTAATCTGACCATTAAGTATTCTAATTATATTAATTAGGCCTAGACTCTTTGTCAAACTTAAATTCGCACAATTTGAAGCTTGGTTGGCCTGAATGTTCTCAATCAGTCCATTTAGTGCTTCTTCAGTCTTTTTGGCTCTAACTCGTGTTGTTGGGACTTTTAGAATGTGCAATGGACCTCTCGTATCCATTGAAGCTCCAGTTCATGTTATTAGGCCTTCTGAAATGTGCCATAGACCTCTTGCATCCATTGAAGCTTTAACTTGTGTTATTAGGCCTTTTAAGATGTGCAATGGACCTCTTACATCCATTGAAGCCTTCCACCCATCATTTCTGAAGTTCCCAATTTAACCCTAAGATCTACTAGTTTGTGATATTAAGAAAAGGGGGTAAATCAGTATCACACCCCTTAAAAACACACTCTGACAATTTAAATCAAAGTCTTCTACTTATTTAATACTTTCACACTCGTTAATACACAGGTATGTGAACAACTTCAACCTCTTCTTAAAAGCAAACTCTTTCTCATATTCGACTAAGGTAGATCTATTGTTATAGTTGTTCCCACAACCTTGTATGGGTTGTAATTGCTATAAACTAGGTTTAAGTGTGCAAGAAAGTAAAGCCACATGGAAAGGCAAGAAGGTAAAAGCCATATGGAGGGGCAAAAATGTAAAATTTACATGGAAGGGCAAAACAGTAAATTCACCCTATTAGGTTTTATGGATGAGTATATAAAGGCCAATATAATTGCCCAACGCTGTAGCCGAACAGTAGCCATCGTGTGAACAGTAGCTGTTAATGGGAAGAGAGAGAAATGATTCAGCCGTCGAGTGAACAGTAGTTGTCGTTGGAAGAAGAAGAGAAAACGAAAATTGGCCAAACAGGAGAAGGAGACAAAGAGGTGAACGGCCGAGTGGGTGAACGGAAAAGAGACGATACGGTAGTGGAAAAAATAGGGGGGTTGAACGAAGAGATACCAACGGCAACAAAGAAGAACAACTGTCGAGAGAGAGTGAAAAGAGGAGATGGCCGAAGGGGTTGGACGACTGGATGGAAGACAAGAAGAGCAAAAGGATAAAGCTGTATATAGCTAAATCAGAGCCATCATCGAGCAAAGGAGAAAAGAGGACCAAAAAGGGGAGAAAACTGGACACCATTGATACGCCCAAAATACACCCAAAGAAGAGAGAGAAGTCGTCGTCAGAAGAACAGGGGTGGTCGACCAAAACACAAGAGTGATGGCCAGACCAGAGGAGTAACACAAGCAAATAAGAGAAAAGGAGAGAAAATCTGGAATAGCTAAAGAGGGGTGGACAAAGAGAGAGAGACCATTGACAGAATAGAGGAAATCCAACTGGATGGTAAGAGAGAGAAATTTGGCAGGACAGCAAGAGAGAGAGAAACGTGAACGATAAACTAAAAATGTGAGGTGAGCTATGACACAAGGAGACTGGGGATAGTGAGACGGTGAAAGTAGGAGTTGTGTGAGACAACGTATAGAAGAAATTCGACGAAGCATTGAAAGAACTCAATGTATTTCTAGATTTCTTCAAGAGAGGTTAGAGAGCATTGTGATGAACTTGTAAACGGAAGTGGAGCAGCCTTTCAATTCAATAGAGGTAAGATAAGCTGGAAGAAGGGTAGACACAGTATGTGACACTCTTTGTATTATACTTGCTTAGTAATTATAATAGTGAAAGGAGTAGAGGATTAAGACATCCATTGTAACTGGAATTCTCAATTATAGTGGATAGTCTTAATAAAGGAGAGTCCCTACCACTATGGATGTGCATTACATTGGTGGAACCACATAAATCTCGTGTGTCCTTAATTTTCTTTACGTTCTATGTTTTTAATTCAGTTATGAATGGGACTAAAGTATCAGCCAACCCATAACTTAACGAAGATCTAAACAAGAACATCCAAATTGTTTATTAGGCAAGGTGTCTAAAAGGTGACTTTGGGGACTATTGTGATTGTGATTAGTAGGTAACAATAAATCCACCTTAGTCAAGTCTGAGAAAGAGTTCACTTTTAAGAAGCGGTTGAAGTTGTTCACTTTCCTGCAAATTGTGAATTGTAGTTATACTGATTCACCCCCCCCCCTTTTAGTATCATAAACTAGTAGATCCTAGGGAGACGTCGGGAACTTCAGTTACCTACTAATCACAATAGTCCTTGAAGTCACCTTTTAAACACCTTGCCTTTTAGACAGATCAAATGTTCTTGAATAGGTCTTCTTTAGGTTATGAATTCGATGATACTTTAGTTGCGTTCATAACTCAATTCAAAACATAAAATGTAAATCAAAGTAATGACATAAGAGATTTATGTGGTTCCATCAATGTGATGTACGTACACGGTGGTAGGGACTCTTTCTCTACTAAGACAATCTACTATACTTAAGAGTACTAGTATGGTACTCCGATGTTTACTATGTACTTACAATGGATGTCTTAATCCTTTGTTCCTTTCACTATTGCAAATACAAAGCAAGTATAATACAAAGAGTGTCACTTACTATGTCTACCCTTCTTCTAGTTTGTCTTGCCTTTGTTGAATTGAATAGGTTGATTCACTACCGCTTAGAAGTCCACCACAACACTCTCTAACCTCTCTTCAAGAAATCTGTAAATATGTTGAGTTCTTTCCAATGCTTTACCAAATTCCTTCTCTAGGTTGTTTTACACAACTCCTGCTTCACCGTCTCACGGCGTACACTCACGCTTCAGGTCTGCCGTTTCACGTGTCATGGCCTGCCTCCCGCTCCTGGTCTACTGTTTCACGTCTCTTGCCCTGTGCTCTCACCATTTCTAGTATGTCACTCTCTGTTGCACATTCTGGTCTGTCACGCTCTATTGCGCATTCTGGTCTGTCACACCCAGTTGCACATTCTGGCTTTGCTGGTCTTGGTCTCTCACCCCACATTCCTAGATCTGCTATGTTCTTTGATTTTTGGATACCAGGTCTGGTCTCTCACCCTACGTTCCCAAATCTGCTGTCTTCTTTGATTTCTTTTGTTACGGTGATGCTTTTCTGGTTTTCTCTCCCGGTGGTGTCACAGATCTGATTTCTTCTATTGCAGGTGGTGCATTTCTGGTTTGCTCTCCCGGTGGTGTAGTTCCTATTTGCTCTCCCGTTGGTCTCTCTCTCTCTCCTGGTGGTGTATGTCTGGTTTGCTCTACTCTTTCGGTGGTGTCTCTCTCTCTCTTTCTCCCGATGGTGTATGCCCCTTTTTCTGGTTTGTATCCGTTTAGCTCTCCTGGTGGCATGTCTTTGCTGTTTTGCTCTCCCCGTTCTCTCCAATGTATTTGCCATTTTTCTCTTTTGGTTTTCCATCCAGCCCCACCCTTGTCATTTTTTATTTTCTCTCTTTTTTACCAATGGTGTAGGGTTGCCGTGTGGTTTTACTTCCTTGCCTCTCCATGTAACTTCAAATTTCTCTCTTGCTATGTAGCTTCAAATTACTCTCTTGCCCCTCCATGTGACTTTACTTTTTTGCCTTTTTCATTCTATTGAAAACTCATCCCTTGAATGCTCGAATGAGCCACTTCTACTTGTGCACTTAAATTTGGTTGACAACAATTACAACCCATACAAAGCTGTGGGAACACCAATCTTTAATGTTCTCATCAGTTGGGAATTCCTCCAAAATAAGGATTTGTCTTAAGTAGCAATTTGTGCCTCTTTAAAATTGCTATCTTAGCCTACCCCTTCCAAGCTTTGGGAAAGATTAGACCATAAGAGTGAAATAGAAAGCAAGGGTTTTTCTCCCTCGATTCTTTTGAGGACTAAAGAACTTATCAAGAGGCACATCTTCTTGTGGCATTCCAATCAACTTATCACTCCCAATTCCTTTCTTTTCTGGAGTGTGGTGTCCATATCCTTCTGAAATACTCTAGGTTCATGTTCCTTTGAATGGTGGGTCTATGGTTTGTGTTATTAAACTTTGGTTTAGCTTTCCTGGTTGTTCGTGTTACCAAGACAGTATTAGTAGTGCATACAGATAGCATTAGCAATAGACAACAACGGCACCACGCGCGGACAGCAAGAGCTACACCCACGAACAACAACAGCACCATATGCAGACAGCATTAGCAGTGCACGTGGACAACATTAGCATCGCGTACATCACCAATATCAGGTAAGCATCTCATATTGATTCACCCTTTCCCCCTCTCAATGTGAGATCCAAGAAGGTCTTTATCACACATATTTCTCTTTAAAGATCCAAAACACATCTCCCAAAAAAAAAATTCATATCCATAAACATTATCTTGAAGTGGATAACTTGATGAATTTCCTACAAATGTAGTTACACATCTCCGAAGAAAAGAAGTCATATCCATAAACATTATCTTAAAGTGAATAACTTGATGAATTTCCTACAAATGTAGTTCCTTTTCAACTAAGTCTACATAAAAGAAAAGGCCAATTTAGACCAAATTTAGAAAATAGGGATAAATAATCAATAAATTTACTAAATTTAAAATTTTCAAATAGATATTGAGGAACATAAATGGAAAGCACCTTTGAAACCACCCTATTCATCCAAAAGAGAAAGGAAGGGCCCTAAGTGTTTTCATAACCCCTGCTGATTCTACCCTATCTACACCTAGAGGTAATCTCCTATTAGTCCTGTCATCATACTAAGGAACAAGAGTCTACTTACCTAGGAGTGATTCCTACCATTCTTTCGCATCCCTTGTCATTATCATTCTAGCAACTGCCATGAATTACTTGTCCATTGGACTTTTTATAAAGAAAAAGACTAACCTTTATGCATGCTAACTAGAAAATAAGTAAAGAAGCAACTCACTCCAAGGAAGAGTCTTTCTTCAAAGAATGGAAGGTGTTTGGCATATCACTAGGAAAATCAAGGTCTTGACAAAATTAGAAAGCTTTAATCTTAATTCATATTTAGCCATGAGTGATCTATGTTTATGATCTTATATATTTCTCTTCTCCAATATCTTACCAACTTTCTTACTCATCCTTTTTCCAAAAGCCACTCCACGATGATAAAGTGATGCAGAAAACCACAAAAAAAGACATGGCTTAAGGACCTGACGCACACAAGGAATCAAAGAACAACTAGGAAAGCTAAATTAGAGTTTAATAACACAAACCTTAGACCCACCATTCGAAGGAACATGATCCTAGGGATATATAAGAAGGATATGGATGCCACATTCTAGAAAAGAAAAGCATTGGGAGTGATAAGTCAATTGGAAGGACATAAGAAGAAGTACCTCTTGATAAGTTCTTTAGTCCTCAAAAGAATCAAGGGAGAAAAACCCTTGCTTTCTATTTCACTCCCAAATCCTTTCTTTTCTAGAGTGTGACATCCATATCCTTCTTAAATACTCCTAGGTTCGTGTTCCTTTGAATGGTGGGTCTAGGGTTTGTGTTATTAAACTTTGATTTAGCTTTCCTAGTTGTTCTTTGATTCCTTGTGTGCGTTGGGTACCTAAGCTACAACTTTTTTAGGGGTTTTCCACATCAGTTGGTATCAGAGCCTAGTTATAAATCAAGTTGAATCACTCACTCTTCAATTTTATACCTTGTGATTTATTTATTTCTGTTTAATTTGTTTATTATGTACATTATTATTCAAATGCACAAATCTATTTCTTTACAATCCTTCTCTCTTTGGTTATTTGTTCAAGCTCATAAATGTGCTATTTTCAATTCCAATTGCTGTATCTAAATATTTTAGTGTTGAGAAAAAAAAAAAGAATAAAAAAAGAATAAAAGATGGAAGAAGAACAAAAGAAAGAGAACATCAAATTCAAGTTATTGATAAGGTCATATTGGCCACAATGATAATAAAGTTTTCTTACTCAACTACAATTCTACCATCTATTTTCATATTTTGTTACTCAAGTTTATCCTCTAGGTTGTACTACCTCTGTCATGATTTTGTGAGTTTAGTTCATTAAATTCATTTGCCTTGATATCCTTTCTTTATTTTTGATTCCTTGTTCTCCAATTTGTTCAATTCTATGCCATTTATCATATTCTATTCAAAATCAATACCCTTGATTTACATTATTTAGTTCTTTATAGAACTGAAAGGGGAAATCCAAGTGGTAAAAGGTAAGAGTGAAAGTTTATATAAAGAAAAAGCCATAAAAAGTGTAAACATAAAGAAGTGTGACCCCATCTTTTGAGTGACACACGTGAGGGTGTTCTATGAAGTATCCTAATTATTTTGTGTAAAAGTAATACTATGACATCTAAAGACAAAGGTGTAGCTCAGGAGAGAGCTAGTGATATGTCCTTCATGATCAAAGCTATGCAACAACAATTTAAGTACATGAATACCAGATTTGATGATATGAGGGAGAGGATAGAGGAGCAAGCTAATACAATAGTAGAGTTGCATAGAAGGCATAGGGAATATGAGGCTCTTAAAGCAAGAAGGCAGTTGAGACGTGTCTATGACCATAAAGATGATGTAGAAGATGATGAATTTGATGATCAAACTACTATGGTTAGAACTATTAACAATAAAAGGGATTGAAGAGAATTTGGGAGGCAAGGCACCTATGACCATAATTTGGGTATTAAAATGACAATTCCTTCATTCCTAAGTAAGAATGATCTTGATGCATACCTAGAATGGGAGAAGAAGGTTGAATTGGTTTTTGACTACCACAACTATTTCGAGGAGAAAAAGGTAAAGCTCGCTATAGCTAAATTTACTGATTATGCTATTATTTGGTGGGATCAACTTGTTTTGACTAGGAGAAATCATGAGAGGAAATGGAGGCTATCATGAGGAGGAGGTTTGTCCCTAATCACTATTACAGGGAGTTGTACTAAAGGCTATAAAGGCTCATTTAGGGCACCAAAATGTGGAGGACTACCATAAGGAGATGGAGATTACCATGATTAAGGCGAATGTAGAAGAAGATAGAAAGGCAACCATAGCTCGATTTCTACAAGGGCTAAATAAAGACATAGCAAACATGGTTGAATTGAAACACTATGTGGAATTAAAAGACATGGTGCACATGGCACTGAAAGTTGAAATACAACTTTGAGTGAAATAGAAAGCAAGGGTTTTTCTCCCTCAGTTCTTGTAAGGACTAAAGAACTTATCAAGAGGTACTTCTTCTTTTGGCATTCCAATTGACTTATCACTTCCAATTCCTTTCTTTTCTGGAGTGTGACATCCATATCCTTCTTAAATACCCTAGGTTTGTGTTCCTTCGAATGGTGAGTCTAGGGTTTATGTTATTAAACTTTGATTTAACTTTCCTGGTTGTTCTTTCATTCCTTGTGTGTGTTGGGTCCCTAAGCCACGTCTTTTTTTTGGAGGGGGGTTTTGCATCATAAAGTCTCATCTTGTGTGTTGGCCCATCCCCTTACCTAGTGAATTTAGACCCTTTTGTTTTTATTGATGAACTCAGCTTTACATAAAATCTTATTTGAATTTTATTTTGTTTAGACTTCTAATCACCAAGTTCAAACTACATTTATCTTAGATTTAAGTATGCTATAATAATAATACTAATAATAATTATTATTATTATAAAAAATAGAAATAATCTATTTATTTTCACATAAGTGCAATTACTTATTTAACATTGTGCTATACTTTACTACCTAAAAGCTTTGTAGGCTAAAACACTTTTTTCTTTTATCCAACTTTATGTTTTCTAAATAATATATTTTTCCCTTTCATAAAATAATTATTTTCCGTAAGTAAAATTTTATTAATCAATACAAATAGAAAGAATCCCATGTGAGCAATAAATGGTTGAAAAAATATTATAGATTTGACCAAAGAAAATATAGAAAAAGGAAAGTCAATACAATAATTTGCAAAGTAAAAATCTTTTCAACATGATTATTACAACTTTCCAAGTGTTCAAATAAATAATCTAATCATACAGATATTGATATACCTCATGGCAAAATAAAAATTTTAGTGATAGAGTATAATATCTAAGTATTCATATGACACTAAACATATTAATGCAGATGCAACACCTATATGTTTTTAACTGTATCAAAAAATTGCCTATTACTTTTTGCACCATTATTAAATGATCCAAATTTTTATGACTAAAGCAAGCTATTCACCCATTTCCAAAAGGGGCAAAAGGACCAATTCGCCTAACTTACTATTTATTGCATTTGCTACGTAAGGAACAAAGTACCACTATGAGGGTAGTCAGTGCTAAGCCATCAAAAGTAGAAATAAAAGCAACTCACTTTGCAAAAAGACTTCATAAAGTTGTAGCAAAAGCGATCCAACCAATACAAAAAAAATGTTTATGAATGCATAATGTAATTAATTACTAACAAAAATTAGTCAATCCTAGCCACATAATGATCTCATTCTTTTTGGAAAGTTTAGTGGTTCTTGCATCTTCTTCCTTAAATACTTCATTTTTCAAGTGGCAAAAGAACTAAGGTTGGATGCATCCTTATAGCTCCTGTTTTGCAAACAGTTGGGGATTGAGATTTGCAACTACCAATGACATATATATAATTTTAAAAAACTAGATAATACTTCCAATATGAAGTTTGAATGGACTTATTTGTAAATGGTGGTTTAGAATATAAGCATATGAATACAGCAACTCTTCACTATTCAAAACCCAACCAAAAACATTTTTTTTTAGTTCCCTGTCAGTCCTTCCATTTTCCATATTTTTTAAACTAAGAGTTACAAAATTACTACTTTAGGTACTTATGGAATTAATTTGTACCATGTAATGTCCAATTAAAATTCAGTGCTATTGAATAACCTTTTAATTTCACATGTCGTAGAAGAGTAATCACTAGCTTACTCTTCATTTGGCTTGGAATTCTTTGGACTAGAATGGCCATTCAATTGCCTAATCAAATTGATATGTAAACTTAATTTAATAGGCTATCTCATTAGTCTAGTTCCCTTTGCTTTTAAAATTTCAGGCAATTTGATCTTTGTTTTTCCATCTAGTTTCTAATCCAACACCAAATTGGCCCAATCCATTAGCTTCTCTTTACAATAAAGGCCTGATTCCAATAGTTTTTATTTATTAAATTAGATACAAGAACTGTAACAAGTCATGTGCAGATTTATACAAGTTACTTCTAATGTACACAATTTCATGAGAAGACGAAATTGTTTACAGTGATTCATCATATGATCCAAATAGGTGGAATATGGCAAGTATATTATGGGAACCAAAACCTTTGTAACCTCATAAAGAATCATATAGCCTCAAGTGCAAGTATTGTCATTTTCTTTGTCACCAAAATAAGCATCTTCTTGTAATGATTTTGGGTTGGTTTGCACAATATCATGAATTCTAGAGAAGCTTACCTTTCTCCTACAATGAGACTATGGATCAAAAAATAGCCAAAAAGATGTTGATAATCATCAACTAAGGCCATATAGTCGAACCAATATTTATACAATTCTAAAACATGCAAATCAATACAATAAGTAAAGAGAGTACGGATTCAAACTTTCAAGAAAGTAAGAACATCAATGAAACTTTTCTAGCAATAAAGAGAGAATTTAAATACCTAATTTAATGCATTTAATTGTACCATTTTTCAATTCATCATGGAGAATAAAATCTACAAATTTTTACCATCAATTTCATTTTACTAAAGTAAATGGCACTAAAACATGTACTTTGATTAAGGTTTGAAGGTACGAACACTGAAACAACATACAAGACTTAAAGAACATATTGGAGCTTAAATTGTTAAGATTTGTGGATGTCCCAAAGTACCTACATGGAGAAATGAGACATGATGAACCTTAGTTAAAAGATATTGCTTCTTCAGTAGTTTAAATATTGTATTTGAATTTGAAACATTTTTCAAGTTAAATAACTTACTCCCTAGTCTTCCCAAATAGAACTATAGCAAATAGTCTTTTTAGCCAGTGAGATAGTAATGTTTTAGGGACAAAAACCAACACCTATCTAATCAATCTTGAATGGAACAATCTGACTAAGAAGCCACAAACCTAGAAAAAAAAAATGGACCATAATTAATCAATCACATTTTAAAAAATGAAAAAAAAAAACTACACACCTATCTATATACTTACATCATTACCTATATTGTTTTCCCTAAACCCATGTCATCGCCTAATATACCACCCTTACCCTAACAGTGCAAAGACCAAAGCCAACTTAACCCTACATGCTAATAAGGATAAATCTTTGCAATTGAACTAGGTAGTTTGTAAGTATAGCTTGATCCAGTCAAAATAATGTAACCCTCATCCTCTAAAACACACTCATCTGCATAATCATCATTTGATATAACACTTATTCTAGAGAGATCAAATGATTTCTTGTTCGCATCATTATGTCCCTTTCTTCTTTGACTGATCATCGACCACATTAACAATAATTATCTATATATATATATATATATTCATTTATATTGTAAATTGTTATGTAGGAAAAAGAAAAATGATAGAAGAAAAAGGAAAGAAAGAAAGGAAAAATTGTCAATAAATTAACAATTGAAGTAATAGTCAGTTACATAAATGACTTAAAGGTTGAACATTACATAGTAAAAAGTTAATTACAACATATCTAAATAATAGTTCACATAAATGATTGTATAACGTTATACTCATCTTTTTAAATCATTGACACATTAAAGATCAATATGTTCATATCTTTTTCATGAATATTTTAATACCAAGCCTTTTAACTCATTTGAATAACCTAAACATTCGACATTAATATGGGCTTACTAGGGCTCTCATCATAAAGTGCCTTTTCAAGTATGTTGAGTCTCTCACCTAACTATAAAGTGATATTAGCTTTTGCCACAAAGGAATCTTATAAAGCAAATTCCTTAACTATTCTACTTCTTTACTTGCTGAAGCTAATTCTACAAATTTTGTAGCCATTATGGACTCTGCTATGCAAGTTTGCTTCTGGGAATCCTAAAAAATGGCATGCCTATCAAGCATAAAGGTCCTTTCATTAGTAAATGTATGATACTCTTTTCAGTGATCCAATTCGCATTTAAGTATTCTTTCAAAATAAAAGGATACGTAGTATTACTTATGCCATAATTTTTTATTTTCTTTAGGTACTTAAGGATTTTTTTTATTCAATGCCAATGCATGTCAATTGGATTACTTATATGCCTCAATTTATTAACTACATAGGCTATGTTTAGCCTTCTACATGTCATAAGGTATATTAGATATCACCTTAGCATATTCTCGTTGAAATATTAAACTTTCAATATGTTTGGTAAAATTCATGTTGGAATCAAATGGGATAGAGGCTACAATATAATTTAAGTGATTAAACATACTGAAAACATTTTCAATGTAATGTGATTACGATAACATTATGCTTTTTTGATCTCACAAGATTTTGATTCTAAGGATGACATTTATCTCCCTAATGCCTTTCATATTGAAATTACTAGAAAAAAATATTTTGGTAACTTTAACTTGTTTTAAGTTAGTCTTAAAAATTAACATGTCATCCACATATGAATAGATAATGATGCCTTTTCCTTCTTTGAACTCATTATTTTAGTTCATTAATCTTGAATCCATTAGCAAGTACCACTTGATAAAATTTTTGGTACCATTGCTTAGATGCTTTTTTAAGTTCATACAAAGTCTTAACCAATTTCCTCTAGGCACAACAAATCCATTAGATTGCTTCATATACACTTCTTCTAATTCGCTATTTAAGAATGTTATTTTCACTTCCATTTGATGAATTACTAGGCTATGAATAGATGAAAAGTGCAGTAACCTAATTATCGCAACTCTAGCCACTAGTGAACATGTACCAAAATAATCGACACCTTGCTTTTATGTAAAGCCTTTTATAACCAACTTAGATTTAAACATAAGAATGGTTCCATTAACCTTCATTTTTACTTTTAAAATTCAATTTAAATTCAATTGACTTTGAACCATGTGGAAGGTTTACTAATTTTTAAGTCTTATTACTCATAATTAAATCTATTTCATCATTTATTGCTTCCTTTCAAAATATGGCATCTTGCAATTTCATCACTTCACTAAATGTCCTGGGATTATTTTCAGTTATATGAAATTTAATTATTGATTAATTCTCTTGTTCCTTCTACTGAGAACATATAGTAATCAAAACTAAAAGTCTTAGTTTACCTTGCTCGTTTACTCCAATGAAGTTTAATGGCTTCATCATTTCCATTTCCTTTTACCAATGCATAATTTTCCTTATCCAGAACTTATTTTTGTTTTGAAACTTTAAAAATAGAGATGACTTACTTTCATCAAAAATAGCATCCCTTGACTCTATGATTGTATTACTAGACATAACGCTATTAGGCTTTATGACCATGAATTAATAGGCCTTACCGTTGTGAGTATCCAAAGAAGATACACTCAATTCCCTTTTCACCCAACCTTTTCCTTTTGGGTTTAAGAATTCTAACAATTGCTTTATAGCTCCAAACTCTTAAGTAATTAAGGTTTGGTTTCCTTTTATTTTAAAACTCATATGAGGTTATTTTCATCCATTTTGTTGGAACTTTGTTCAAAATATGGCATGCTATAAGCAATGACATCTCCCAAAATCCATAACTTAAGCCAAAATTCAATGACGTAGCATTAACCATTTCTATCAACATTTGATTTTTGCATTTAGTAACACCATTTTGTTATAGTATGTAAAAAGCAATTATTTGATGATTGATTCCTAAGAACTTCAAAAATGTTGTGTCATAAATTTTCCTCCTCTATTAGATCATAAGTATTTAATAATTGATTTATTTTGCAAATCAACTTTAGCTTTATAGATTTTGAATTTTTCAAGAACTTTAGTTTTAGTATGTAATAAATAAAGATGGTAGAATCTAAACTAATCATCAGTTTTAGTAATTAATTCTAACATACTTGAAGATCTTTGAGTGCTTAAAAATGTATTCATAGTTATTTTTGCTAACATAAAAGTTTTGTATTTATCTTCAAATATATCAAAATGTAGTAATAATTCTAATTTAACCAAACTTTGTAATCTCTTAAAATTTATGTGTCCTAATTTATTGTATTGTAAAGAAAAATGTTCAACAATATAAGTGGAAACATTAGTATTATTAAAAGTAATCTTTTCCTACAAACACACCCCCTTTTGGAAGAACAAAGTTATTAACTTTAAATACAAATTTAAACCCATATTTGTTCAAATGACTTCATGAAACCATATTGTTTTTTCTAGTTTATGAAACATAGAATACATTAATGAATGTAATAACTCTCTTATAAGTAAATTGCAATCCTGCTTCCCCAATTCCCATAGTAGGAACTATAATAGAATTTTCCATATACAAAATTGTGTCATTAATTACTAGTTTCAATACTTTAAAAAACAAATTTCTTGCAAATATATTAGGTAACCTCAAAATTAATCCACCAACCAATATCTTATGAAATTAATCTCTATAATCATAACAACCACTTTCTCATTTGTTACTCTAGAAGATTCTTGCTTTTCCTTTTTCTTTTTGAGAAGACAATAATCAAATTTATAGTACCCTTTTTTCGACAAAAATGAAATTTGTCATTTTTCTTCTACCTTTGATGCTACTTTTTGTCACCATAGGATTGACTTTTTTCTTAACTTAGGATATTTAAGAAGGATATGGATGCCACACTCCAAAAAAGAAAGAAATTAGGAGTGATAAGTTGATTGGAATGCCATAAGAAGAAGTACCTATTGATAAGTTCTTTAGTTTTCAAAAGAATTGAGGGAGAAAAACCCTTGTTTTCTATTTCACTCAAATTTGTTTTATTTTTTAGAACTTATAAGGGGTACCTATTTATAAGCTAAGATAGCAATCTTAAAGAGGCAAGAATTCCTACTTAAGACAAATCCTTATTTTGGAGGAATTTCTAACTATTGACAAATTCCAACACAGATAATAAACTCTTATTTAGAAGTAAATGCTATTACTTAGTCTAACAATTAAGTAAAGTATTTCTGTAAATTATGGCAATTGAGTAAAGTATTTCTATAAATTTGTCAATTTCAATATGAGTGTTATTATGGATTGCTTCAAGAATTTCTAGAAGCATTCTTATGACAAGTGAGTGAGGCATTTCCATAAATTAGATTATGAAACATTGTTTTGCATATATATTTGTATGCAATGCTCATTAAATGATTTAGGAATTAAATTTAAAGATCATGGCAACAATTTCTCATTGTTTATGATTAGAAACTTTAACAAAAAATTTATACTAATAAAGAAGCTAGACAATTTTTGATCAATAAACTAAAGCATAAAATAGGACTTGCTAATAATTTTTACAAACAATAGGTTTAGGACCAAATATAAAAGGAGCATTACAGTACATTAAGGTGCTTGTAGGTTAAGAAGACTAAAAAGTGCATAGTCATATGATGAAAAGGTGTTTCCATGATATATAAGGAAATTATGGGGTTTGCTCCATAATTCTTAAACAAACATGACATCAATATTCATAGTTGATCACATATAAAAGAAGAGAGAGAGAGAGAGAGAGAGAAAGAGAGGAGAGATTAGGAATAACAAAAAGAAATTCATTAATGAGAACTAAATAACAGGGAGACTAAATGGTGAATAATAACTTCCAAATTTTGAGATATAAATCTAATTATTGATCTATTTCAACAAAATTATGAACAAATCAATAATTTAAGAGAGAAAAGAAAGAAAGCTTAATAGAAAGAAGTTTTTTTCCTGAGTTAAAATCCTAGACCCTTTAACATTTATAAATGTGGCTTAATAGTTAAATCCTCTATCATTTATTCTTCCATAACTAATAATTCTGCACATTTAAAGTGAGAATGCCCTTGCTATTAACACTGTTCATCTTAATTATGATATCAATCAGTAATAGAGATAAAAATTCATAGCAGCAACAAACAACTTCAGATTAAAGCATGAAGAAAGCTTTATGCAGACCATGAAAGTGAGAGGAGAATCATCTTCAGCAAATGTCATCAAGGAGGATGCTACCAAAAAATTGGATGTGTTTAAGCAAATAAAAACCTCATTCCATGGGGAAGAAAGGCCTTAGCTATATCAAAAAGCCAAAAGAGAAGGTAGCAAAGAAGAAGAAAATTGTGTTTGTGCCTAAAATCAAGCACAATGATGTGATGGAGAAGAGAAACCAACCCAAGCTAAAATGGCTTAGGAAAGATGTGGTGAAAACTCTCATCCAAAGGAGACATGAACTTGGTGAAAGAAGGAATTCTAGATTTGAAGGATTTTGTTGGAGCTGTGGTAAGTATGGGCACAAGGCTAATGTGTGCCGAAGCAATAAGCTATAATGAAGAGGAATGTGAGGCAAGAGTCTAGGGGGAGGCTCTATTAAGAAAGGAGATAGTCTCAGTTAAAAAGAAGTCATATTTCATTAAGAAACAACTATGGATGTGGAAGTAGCCTTAAAAGCTTCAAAGAAAGAAAAGCCATGGATCCTAGACAGTGGCTATTCTTCACACATGACAAGAGACTCTAAGATGTTGAAGGGAGTACCAAAATATAATGGAGGGTTAGTCACATTTGGCAATGATGGTGCCTTGAAGAGATTAAGTGATAGTGTTGTTCTTACTAAGGGAGAAAGAACAAATGGAAACTTATACCAAGTTTCTAGAAACAAAAATACATGCTACATAAGCACCAAAGATGAGAATTTGTTGTAGCAAAGGAGATTGGAACATCTTTGACAAATAGGGATAAGTAAATTCCCTAAAAATGAAGTTGTGAAAGATGTACCCAAGCTGAGAAGAGAAAGAGATGCAATTTGTAGCACTTGTCAAAAAGGGAAGATGGTGAATGCTACCTATAAAAATGTTAAGACTCAAACAAAGAAGTTATTAAAGCTCATTCATTCAGATATATTCACTATACCTTTGTCAAGAGAGATGTTCTAGAAGTTGAGGCTGAATTTATGTGTTTAACCATCCCTTAGAGGCTAAGGTATGCCTTAATGCCTCTCCCCTTTTGTCTTCTAGTATTCATTGGATTTGTTGTCAAAGGGGAAGATATTTTGTATAAACAAAGTATATACTGATCAAAAGGGGGAGTAGCTTGAAAGGGGGAGAAGTAGAAAAAATGGGGAGTTAAAGGTATAGGTACATGCACGAGGGAGATGTATGTTTTAGGGGGAGTTGTGTATATCAAAGGTTGCTATTTGTGCTTAATTGTTGATTGCTAGATTTACTTTGTTGCCAACAAATCCAAAGAGGGAGATTATTGGGCCCATCTTTGATGGCTAATGTTAGATTTATTGTCAACGACATCTCACATAGTTGTTCTTGTTAATTTGATATTATGAATACCATTGAGATGTAGAGAGGTTGTTGGGCAAAACCGTTGATGGCAAGTCAACTCTGAAGTCGATGAGTCAATGTTGATTGTTGACCATAAATTTTTGGAATCGAATTTGGCTGTTGATTGTAGGGCAACCCTTGAGCATCAATGTTGATTGTTGATGAGTGTGCAACCCTAATCTCAAGTTTTTACAAATACCTCCATGCATCTTGCAAGACTAATGGGTGGGTTGTGGAAAAATTGAGAAAATGTCAAGGGCTGCAAAGGTGAATGGCAAACCATAAGCCAAGGAGAGGTGAATGGCAAACCTAAAGCCAAAGATAGGTTAAATGACAAAAAGAGAGGTAGCCATCAACAAGAGAGTGATCGACTAAGCAAGGAGCAATAGTAGTCAGCGAAAAGGGGTGCAATACTAAGGAGAGGTGCTACTAGCTAAGAGGTGATAATAGTGTCAAGCCCATCTTTGATGGCTAATATTAGATTTGTTGTTAACATCTAACATAGTTATTGGAGTTGATACAATGTTATGAATGTCGTTAAGATGTGGAGTGGTCATTGGTTAAAACTGATGGTGGCAAGTTAACCTTGAGTTTAATGAGTCAATGTTCACTGTTAACCCTAAATTTTAGGGGGCTATGGTTGACCGTTGACCCTTAACCATTGACCTTATATTTTAGGAAGTCAATGTTGACCATAAAAATCAAATCTAGCTATTGATTGTAAGACAACCTTTGGGAATCAATGCTGGCCATTCATAAGTGTACAACCCTAATCTTAAGGCTTTATAAATAACCTCATGCATCTTGCAAGACGTGTGTGGGCTACAAGAGAGAATGATCAACTGCAAAAAAATAAAAGAGAACGGCCAACCACAGAGAGAATTGCAAGTTGAAAAGAAAGGGTGGGAAAAGTGAGGTTTAGTAGGAAAGGGAGAGGCTGGCACTAAAGAAAAGAGTGATCGACCAAGGAGAGTGCAGTAGCTGACCAAACCAATCAAGGAAGAAGTTGCAGCAGCCGCACCAAACTAGAGCAGAGGGCTTGCAATAACCACACCAAAGAAAGAAGAAGGCAGCAGCTAGTCAAATCAAAGGAAAAGGAGTTGTGGTAGCAACCTAAGGAAACCTATACTGCAAAAAGGTAATTAGCAAATTGCAACAAGGAGAAGGAACCTATTACAGCAAGGGCAAGGAGCTGTACTAGCAGTACATCTTGCATAACAACAGCAGTAGTCTGCAACACTAGTAGCAACCCATAACACCAGCAACAACTGCAGTAACTCATAACACCAACAACATATCCCTCAACACTAGCAAGTACTGGTAGACAACCAGCAATTGTAGCACCAGCAGCAAGTCCAACAGGCAATACCCGCAATTGTAGTACCAACAGCAAGTCCAATAGGCAATACCAACAATTGTAGCACCAATTGCAAATAATAGTGGCAAGGGTAAGGAACTATACCAGCAGATTGTAGTAGCACAACCAATAACTTGTAGTAGCAGAACCTGCAGTAGCATAATCTACAGTAATGGGAGAAAGGAACATGTAACACAACTAGCAATTGTAGTAATAGGAGAAGCGGCATGTAGCATAACCAGCAATTGCAACAGCAAGTGAAAGTAGCATGTAGCATAACTAGCAATTGCAGCAGTGTGTAGCACAACCAGTAGCAAGGTAAGCAATGATAGCAACAAATGAAGGTAGTAATAGCAGCACATGCAAGCACTAATAACAGCAAGTTCTAGCATGACCAACAACAGGTCTGGTAGCTTGCAATAGTAGGGAAGAAAACGTTCCATGATAGGAAGTCTAGTAGCTTGCAGTAGTAAAGGAGAAAACGTGCCCTGACAGCAAGACCAATAGCTTGAAGCAGCAAAGGAGATAACTTGCCAAGGTAGCAGATAAGGCAACCTACAAAAGCTGTAAAAGAGGCAACTTGCCAAGGCAACTAGTGAGGCAACCTGCTAAGGTAGTAGGTGAGGTGGCACTAACAGTAAAGGAAGAAACTTGCCAAGGTAGCAGGTGAGGTAGCACTGATAGTAGAGGAAGAAACTTGCCAAGGCTATAGGTGAGGCAACATCGACAGTAGAGGAAGAGAACCTACCAATGCCGAAAGAGATAGCATCGACAGTGGAAGGAGAGAACTTGTTGAAGCAGCAGGGGAGGCAACACCGACAGCAAAGGAAAGAACCTACTGAGATAGTAGTTAAGGCAATACTGGCAATAGGGGGAGAGAACCTGCAGTAGAGATAACTGGTAGCAAAGAGAACCTATAGAAGATAGAACTTACAGTAAAGATAACTTATAGTAGAGATAACCTATAGTGGAGATATCTTGTAGAGAAGAGATCGACAAATATGAGCAAAAACTAACAATGAGGAAAAAGAAGATACATTTTTTGCAACAGTAGCTTGTGCACAATAAGTGATCTATCTAAGGGAAGTCATTATCATAAACTATTTATGTATTTTATGAAAAAGGGTGGGATACCTTTAGAGTGATTGGGAGATCAATCTGTTGAGTGATCGAGAGATTATCCTAAGTGGTTAAAGAGTGATCCTTTCATAACCAAACTGTATCCCTTAATAATAAGAGTGAGTTATCTGATTTAGAATCGATCCTATCATATTGTGGATGTAGATCACGCATTGTTGGTGAACCACGTAAAAGTCTCTATGTGTTCTTTGGTGCTTATGTTTGATTGATAACCGTATGGCCCCTCTCACATAAAGAAGAAAGATAAAAATTGGATCATTGACTCTAACAAGTCACAGATGTTAATGCAAAAGGATTTATAAAAAGCAAGTATCTTACATTGATTCACCCCCTCCCTTTCTTAGTGTGAGACGTAAGAAGGTCCTCATCAAGTAGCCACTAAAGAAGGAGGTAGCCATACCAACTGAAGGAGTTGTAGTAATCTGTAGCCCTACCAAAAGGAGAAGAAGGCAATAGCTAGGCAAACCAAAGGGAGAAGAAGAAGGCTTGTAATAGGCACACCAAACTAGAGGAGACATGCAATAGTCACACCAAACCAGAGGAGAACATGCAGCAACCAATCAACCAATCAAGGATAGGTGTAGCAGCTGGCAAACTAATCAAAGAAAGGTGTAGTTGCTGGCAAACCAATCAAGGAGAGGTGCAGCAGCTGAAAAACTAATAAAGTAGAAGGTGCAACAGCAATTGTAGCAATAAGCACAGCCAACAACAATAATAGCAAATGCAGGCATAACTAGAGGAGACAGTAAGTGCAGGCACAATCAACAAGTGCAGGCACGACCAATAGCAATCAACTTATAGAACCAATAATGAATCACAAATAGTAGCTTGCAAAACCAACAACTTGTAGCATAGCTAGTAGCAGGCAACTAGTAACACCAACAACAAGAGGAGAAAACTTGCCTTAATAGTAGGGAAGGCAGAACTAGTAGTAAGAAAACAACTTGCCAAGGTAACAGGTGAAGCAACTTGCCAAGGCAACAAGTGAAGCAACCTACCAAGGTTGCAGGTGAGGTAGCATCAACAACAAAAGAAGAAACCTGTCAAGGTAATAGGTGAGGCAGTACTGGCAACAAGCAGAGATAACCTACAGCCAAGAGAACCTGTAAAGGTGAGAACCTATAAAAGACATACCCTGTTGAGAAGAGACTGGCAAAGCTTAAGCAAAGACCGACAGTGAGAAAGGAGAAGATATGCTTTTTGCATTAGTAACCTATGCATATTAAGTGATCCTTCTCAGGAAAATTTTAGTTACTAACCCTTTTATAAACTTCATCAAAAAGGGTGGGAGACCCTTGAAGCGATTGGGAGATCAATCCTTTGAGTGATCAGGAGATCATCTCATCTAGTGATCGAGAGATCATCTTGTCTAGTGATCGGGAGATCAACTCTTTTAGTGATCAAAAGATCAAACTTTTGAGAGATTAGGAGATCATTGTAAGTGGTTAAGGAGTGATCCTTCCACAACATAACTATATCCCATGATAATAAGAGTGGATTGTGTGATTTAGGAGTGATCCTATCACATCGTGGATGTAGCTCACACATTTTGGGTAAACTATGTAAAAATTGTTGTGTGTTCTTTGGTACTCACACTTAATTGATATCCTTTTAGTCATGCTAACATAAAAAAGCAAGATAAATAATTGGATCATCGTCTCTAACAAGTCACAGAGGTTAATCCACACAGATTTATAAAAAGTAAGTATCTCACACTAATTAACCCCCTCCTCCTCTCAATGTGAAAGCTAAGATGGTCTTAATTAGTTGCAGTAATCAATAGCCTTACCAAAGGAAAAAGAAGAAGGAAGCAATTGGCCAAACCAAAGGGAGAAGAAGAAGTTGCAACAACCACCCAAGGGAGAAGTTGTAATAAACACTTAAGGATAAGTGAATTGGCAAACCAATCAAGGAGAGGTGCATCAGCTAGCAAACCAATAAAGGAGAAGGTGCAACAACTACACCAAACCAGAGGAGACGTGCAGCAATAATTATAGCAATAAGCACAACCAACTGTAATAGTAGAAAGTGCAGGTAATAGTAAGGCAAGCAACACTAATAGCAAAAGGAGAAAACTTGGCCCGACATTAAGACATGTAGAACTAGCAGCAAGAAAACAACCTGCCAAGATAGCAGGTGAAGCAACATGCCAAGGCAATAGGTGACGCAACATACCAAGGTATTAGGTGAAGCAACTTGCCAAGGCAACAAGTGACACAACCTACTAAGGCAATAGGGGAAGTAACCGACCAAGCCAACAGGGGAAGAAACCTACCAAGGAAGTAGAGGAAGAAACCTACCAAGGCAACAAGTGAGGTAGTAATAGCACCAAGTAAAGAGAACTTGCAACAGAGATAACTTATAGTTGAGAGAACCTATAGAGGAGAGAACCTGTAAAAGATAGACCCTACAGTGAAGTGACAAGAAAAGTTTAAGCAAAGACCTGCATTAGCAACTTGTGCACATTGAGTGATCCCTCTTAGGAAATTTTTAGTTACTAACCTTTTTATAAACTTCATGAAAAAGGGTGGGAGACCCTTAAAGCGATCGGGAGATCAAACCTTTGAGTGATCAGGAGATCAAACCTTTGAGTGATTGGTAGATCATTATAAGTGGTTAAGGAGTTATCCTTCAACAACATAATTGTATCCCTTGATAATAAGAGTGGATTGTGTGATTTAGAGTGATCTTATCACATCGTGGATATAGCTCACACATCGTGGATATATCCATATGGCTTCGCTCACATAAAGAAGCAAGATAAATAATTGGATCTTTAATTCTAACCTGTCATAGAGGTTAATCTAGACATATTTGTAAAAAATGAGTATCTCACACTAATTCACCCCCTCCCCCTCTCAACGTGAGACATAAAAAGGTCTTCATCAATCTGCATTTCTGAATGGAAAGCTTGAGAAAGGGGTATTTATTGAATAACCTGATGGTTTTATACTTGATCATGATGGTTCAAATGTGTGCAAATTGAATAAGGCTTTATATGACTTAAAGCAAGCTTTAAGAGCATAGTATTCCAAGTTAGATACATGTCTCAAAGATATGAAATTCAGAAAAGGTAATATGGATAGCAACTTATACATAAAGGAAGATAAACAGGGGTTGTGATTTATGTTAATGACATAATTTTACTATTGAAAAAGAGGTCCTTTGCACTACTTTTGCCAATCAAACAAAAAAGAAGTTTAAGATGCCAATGGTAGGTAAAATGTAATTCTTCTTAAGGCTACAAGTTTTATTAAGTAAGGTTAGAATTTTTCTTTCCCAAGAAAAGTATGCTTGTGAGTTGTTAAAAAGATTTGGGATGGAGAACTCTAAAGAAGTAAGCACTCCCATAAAGTTAACCAAAGATAAAGAAGCGAAAAGGTTAATCATAAGGAATATAGAAAGTTGATTGGAAGTTTACTATATTTGACAGCATTAAGGCTTGATTTTGTTTTTGTTGTAACCCTTTGTACTAGATTTCAAAGTGAGCCCAAGGAATCTCACCTCATGGCTGTTAAGAGAATTCTAAAATATGTTAAAGGCACAAAAAATTATTGGTTGCTTTATGATAAAAGTGAATAGCTTAATTTATATAGGTATATAGATGTTGATTGGGCTAGAAATTATGGTAACTGAAGGTTAACATCAAGTGTTGCATTTTATTTGGGCAATAGATGTGTTTCATGGCATAGTAAGAAGCAAAATTTAGTGACTCTAAGCATTGCAAAGGTTAAATATGTGGGTAATACTCAAGCTTGTCTTCAAATGCTATGGATGAAACAATAGTTTAAAGATATGGAGGTGGATGTGCAACTGCCATTACTGATTGATTGTGACAACCAAAGTACCATCAATTTATCAAAGAATCCTATGCAACACTTCATATCTAAGCATATTGAAATCAAGTGGCACTTCATTAAAGAAAAAGTGGAGAAATTTGAAGTAAAGCTAGAGTATGTGCCTACTGTGGAGTAAGTTACAAATATATTCACCAAACCTCTGTTAAGAGAAATGTTCCAAAAGTTAAGGCTGACCTTATGTGTTTAGCTACCCTTTGGACGCTGAAGTATGCCTCTAACCCCTTTCCCCTTCCCTCTTCTATTATTCTTTGAATTTGTTGTCAAAGGGGGAGATATTTTTAATAAATCCAAAGCTAGTATATCCTAATCAAAGGGGGGAGTAACTTGATAAATTCAAAGGGAAAAATAAAATAAAATGGGAGAAATTGTCAAGAGGGAGACGTAGAAAAAAAAAAGAGAAGTAAAAGGTTGTTTCTAATTGGTATCATGCACACATGTAAAAAGGGAGATGCATGTTTTAGAGGGAGTCGTAAATGTCAAAAGTTGCTGCTTGTGCTTAATTGCTAATTTTTAGATATAATGTATTGCCAACAAATCCAAACGGGGAGATTGTTGAGCCCATCTTTGTTGGCTAATATTGGATTTGTTGTCACTAACATCTCATATATTTGTCCTTGTTAATTTGATGTTATGAATGTCATTAAAATGCAGAGAGATCATTAGTCAAAATCGTTAATGGCAAGTCAACCTTAAATTTAATGAATTAATGTTGACCGTTGACCATAAATTTTAGGAGTGAAAGTTGACCATTGACTCTAAATTTTAGGAATCAATGGTGACCATTAATTGTAGGGCAAACCTTGGGAATCAATGTTGACTATTGATGATAGAGCAACTCCAAACTCAAGGTTTCAAAATATATCCATGTAGCTGCTATAAGAGATGCGTTTTGTAGAAAATTAATGAGAGAATGACAAGAGAGAGTGCCACAAATCATAAAAGGGAGAATGGTAAGAGAGATTGTTGCAAAAATAGAAGAGAGAGCTTGATAAGAGAGAGTGCTACAGATGATAAGAGAGAATGGTAAGAGAGTTGTAAAAAAGAGAGCTACAAAAACATAAGCCAACATCCAGGAGGAGAGATTGCGGCAGCATTTAGGAGGAAAGACAGTAGTAGCTTCAAGGAGAAGAGATTACAATGACATCCAGGAGGAGAAAATAGTAGCAACACTAGAAAAGGAGGAGAGTGCGACAGCAAAAGAATATAGTAGTAGCACCAGAGGAAGAAGAAGAGTGCAATGGCAATAGAAAATAGTAGCACTAGAGGAAGAAGGGGCTTGGAACCACAAAAGTAGCTTGCAAAAGCAAAAAAAAATGGAGAAAGTGCAAAGTAGAAGGAGGCAACAGTTGTAGAAAGGATAAGGCAGTGCCAAATTTTGAAGTGAGCCCAAGGAATCTCATCTCAAGGCTAATATGAGAATTTTGAGGTGAGCACAATAAATTATGAGCTGCTTTATGATGGAAATGGATAGCTTAATTTGTATGGGTATACATATATTGATTGGGCTAGAAATTGTGATGACAAAAGGTCAACGTCAAGTGGTGTATTTTATTTGGGCAATATATGTGTTTTGTGGCATAGCAAGAAGTAAAATTCAGTGACTCTAAGTACTGTAGAGGCTAAATATGTGGCTGCTACTCAAACTTGTACATAACTATTATAGTTGAAACAATAGCTTGAACATATAAAGGTGGGTGTGCAATTGCCATTGTTGATTGGTTGTGACAACCAAAGTGTTATCAATTTGACAAAGAATCTTGCCTAACACTCCAAAACTAAACATATTGAGATCAAGTACTACTTCATTAAAGAAAAAGTAGAGAAAAATGAAGTAAAGCTGGAGCATGTGCCTACTGTAGAGCAAGTTGCTAATATATTGACCAAACCTCTATTAAGAGAGATGTTTCAGAATTTAAGGTTGACCTTATGTGTTCAACCAATCCCTAAAGGTTAAGGTGTGCTTTTAACCCCTCTCCCCTCCCCTCTTTTATCATTCTTTGGATTTGTTGTCAAAGGGGAAGATCATTTGCATAAATCCAAAGAAAACATATACTAATTAAAAGGGTGAATAGTTTAATAAATAAAGGGGAGAAATTGTCAAGAAGGAGAAGCAGAAAACAAGGGGGAGTTAAAGGTACAAGTACATGTAATAAGGGAGATGTATGTTTTAAGGGGAGTTGTGCTTGTACTTAATTGTTATGGATTTTATGTGTACAATTACATACAACAAGGGAGATGTATGTTTCAGAGGGAGCTGTGTTTGTGCTTAATTGTTGTGGATTTAATGTGTTGCCAGCAAATTTAAAGGGGGAGATTGTTGAGCCCATCTTTGATGGCTAATGTTGGATTTGTTGTTAATAGTACCTCACATAATTGTTCTTATTGATTTGATGTTTTGAATGTCGTTAAGATGCAGAAAGGTCGTTGGTCAAAACTGTTGATGGTAGGTCAACTCTGAAGTTAATGTTTAATGTTGACTGTTGACCCTTGACCATTCACCCTAGATTTTAGGAATCAAATCTAGCCATTAATTGTAGGGCAACCCTTAGGAATCAATGTTAATTGTTGATGATTGTGCAACCCTCAATCTCAAAGCTTATAAATACATCCATGCATCTTTCAAGATGGGTGGGTGTTGCAAAACAGAGAATGACCAGCTACAAAGAGAGAATGGCAAAGAGAGAGGTAGCCGCTAAAAAGAGAATGACTGGCCATGAGTGCAACACCAAGGAGAGGTGTAACTGGTTAAGAGGTAACAGTAACCACCAAAGAAGGAGGCAACCATACCAATTGAAGGAGGAGTTACAACAACCAACAGTCTTATCAAAGGGAGAAGAAGGCAACAACTGGCCAAATCAAAGGGAGAAGAAGAAGGCATGTAACAACCATACCAAACCAAAGGAGATGTTCGGCAGGCACACCAAACCAAAGGAGACGTCTAGTAGTCACACCAAACAAGAGGAGAATGTGCAGCAACCAATCAACCATCCAAGGAAGAAGTTGCAGCAACCAATCAAGGAGAGGTGCAATAGCTAGCAAACCAATAAAGGAGAAGGTGTAGCAACCATCCAAAGGAGAAGGTACACCAACCACCCAAAGGAGAAGGTGCATCAGCCACCAAGGAGGGAGAAATCAGCTTGTAACATAACCAATAATTGTAGTAGCAAGAATAACCAGCAAGAATAACCACCAATTGCAATAACAAGCACAACTAGCATAGCAAGTGGCAGTAGGTGAATCATAACTAGCAGTTTACAAAACCAGTAGCATTAGTAGTAAGGCAAGCAACACTAATAGCAAGAGGAGAAGCTTCCCTCGGCAACAGGGTAGGCAACACCAGTAGTAGAAGGAGAAAACTTGCCCTGGTAGCAAGGCAAGTAGCACTAGCAGGGGAAGAGTACTTGCTATGGTAGCAGGTGAGGCAACACCAGCAGCAAAGGAAGGAAAAGATCTATGTTTTGCACTGGCAGCTTATGCACATTGAGTGATCCTTATCAGGAAAGTGTTAGCAATAAACCTTTGGATAAGCTTGTTGAAAAAAGGTTGGATACCCTTGGAATAATCAGGAGATCAATTCTTTAATTGAGAGATCATTGTAAGTGGTTAAGGAGTGATCCTTCCACGACATTAACTGTATCCCTTAATAACAAGAATGGATTGTATAATTTAGGAGTGATCCTATCACAATGTGAACATAGCTCACACATTATGGGTGAACCATGTATATTGTCATTGTTCTTGGATGCTTGCATCTGATGATATCCATATGGCCGCTCTTACATAAAGAAAAAAGATAAAAAAAATTGAATCATTGACTCTAACAAGTCACAGAGGTTAATTTGGAAAGATTTGTAAAAGTGAGCATCTCACATTGATTCACCCCCTCCCCCTCTTAATACGAGACCTAAGAAGGTCCTCATCAGTTGGTAAATGTGAGGAAGGAACAATTTCCCCCATGAAGAAAGTGCAAATTGCAGCCTTAAGGAGATGAACCTTTTCAAGTCTTAGAGAGGATTAATCTAATTGCCTACAAGCCAAATTTACCAAGCCACTATGGTAATGTTGGGGCTACTTTTAAGTATAAAAGTATAAAACCATCAGGTTGTTTGATAAATACCTCTTCTTTAAGCTTTCCATTTAGAAATGTAGACTTCACATCCATCTAATAGACTTTGTAGTTCTTTTGAGCAACAATAACTATGAATATTCTAATTGCTTCAAGTCTGGCCACCGGAGCAAAGGTCTCTTCAAAGTCAACATCTTCTACTTATGAATATCCTTTCTTACCACCTCACCTTTTTCATTGAACTTATTTCTAAACACCCACTTAGTTCCAATGATGTTTTTCCCTTTAGGTCTAGGTACTAAACACCAAGTGTTATTCTTTTTAATTTGGTCAAGAACTTCATTCATAGCACGCACCCATTCCTTATACTTTAACGCTTCTTCCAAAAACTTATGTTCAACCTCAAAAATTAATGAGGTTTGTTCACCACCTATTATTCTTCTTGTAGTTGACACAAAGTCCTCTTTCCTACCAATAATGTTTTTGGCCTCAACTTCAGCTTTGACTCTTCTATGAGTTTGGGAATATATTCTTCTTCTTCATCACTTGTAACTTGAGAATCAATGACTTCCTTATGCTGAATAGCCTTGGATTCATCACTTTTAAGCTCTTTTCGCTTGTCACACATGGCATCTTCAACTTCCTTATGTTGTGATTGCATTGTGGCACCATCTTCAATCACTTTAACATCAAAGCTGTCCACCATTTTTAGCAACCTTTTGTTGTAGCATCTAAAGCCTCTTCCATTTGGTACATAGCCCAATAATATCCCTTCATCAACCTTCTTATCAAATTTGTCGAGACGCTTACTTTTGACTTTAATATGGCACGGGCTTCCAAACACTTTAAAGTGTTTTACACTTGTCTTCTTTCCATACCATAGCTCATAGGGTATCATTTTTGTATGTGGTCTCATCAAGCATCTATTTTAAATCTGAGTTATAGTGGTGATAGCCTCTCTTCAGTAGCCTTACTCAACCAACATGGTTCTTGTCATCTCCATTAGGCTTCTATTCTTCCTTTTGGCCACTCCAGTTTGTTGGGGTGTGTAAGGACAAGCATATTCATGCTTTACTCCATGCTTCTCCAAATAATCTTTAAATCCACTATGTGTGTATTCGATCCATTATTTGTTCTAAGCCTTTTAATTTTTCCCCCTAACTTCTTTTCAACCAGCCTCCTATAGCTCTGGAAATTATTGAGAGCCTTTGATTTATGTTTTAAGAATATAATGCAAGTCATTCTTATGAAATCATTAATGAAGGAGATGAAATACCTATCACCCTTTATTGATCTTTGTCTCATAGGCCCATAGATGTTCGAATGGATAAGCTCCAATGGGTTCTTTGTTTGAACCTCTACATTTTTATGGGAGCATTCAACATCTTCCCTTTCTGACACATGTTGTAAATTGCATCTCTCTCTTCTTAGCTTGGGTACATCTCTCACAGCTTCATTTTTGGACAACATGTTCAACCCATCCTATCCAAAATGTCCCAATCTTCTATGTCATAACAAGTTCTTATCTTTGGTGCTCATTAAGCATGTCTTTTTGCTTTTGGAAACTTGGTACAAATTTCCATTTGTTCTTTCACCCTTATTAAGAATAGTACCATCTCTTAGTCTTTTTATCGTGTAACCACTCTTGTTAAAGGTAACTTCATGTCCATCTTGACAAAGTTGGCTAACACTAATAATATTGTGTTTTAGCCCTTCAACATAAAGCACTTACTTTGATTTCACTATTTCTACATTAATTTCAACAGTACGAATACCTTGAATCTTTAAGGTACCATCATTGCCAAATATGACGAACCCTTAATCATATTTTGCTACTCCTTTCAACATCTCGGAGTCTCCTATCATGTGTAAAGAGCAATCACTATCTAGGATCCATGACTTTTCTTTCTTGGAAGTTTTAAGGCTACTTTCACAATCATAGACATTTCTCTTCCTCTTCTTCGTCTTTGGCCGAATGTGGAAGTATGTGTAGGTGTTCTCCTTTGCATTCTTTGATCGGGTAGCAATGTGAAGCAATCCTTAGCAATGTGTCCAATCCTTTCACATCTTTCATAGAACTCTCCCAACAAATCAAAACTATTTCTTAGTGGAATTTGGCTTTTTTTCACATGAGATTGTCTCCTTTCTTGATAGGCTCTCCCACTAGACTCTTGCCTCATATTCCTCTTCATTATAGGCCCATTACTCCAACATGAATTAGCCTTGTGCCTATACTTACCACAACTCCAGCAAAATCCTTTAGATCTGGTTTTTCTTTTTTCACTAATTCCATGTCTCCTATCTTTAGCAACTATTGTGGCAACCCCCTTTTCATCTTTGACAACCTATCTCCTTTGGATAGAAGTTTTCACCACATGTTTCCTAACCCATTTTAGCTTGGGTTGGTTTCTCTTCTTTTTAGTGTCATTGTGCTTGCCTTTAGGTATAAACACAATTTTCATCTTCTCTTCCACCTTCTCACTCAGTTTTTCAACATAGCTAAGTCTTTTCTTCCTCATAGAATAAGGTCTTTGTTTGCTTAAACACTTATCCAATTTTTTGGTAGCATCCTTCTTAATGGAATTTGCTGAAGACTACTCTCCTCCCACTTCCATGGCCTGCATGAAGCTTTCTTCACACTTTTTTAGCTTGGACTTGACCTTGCAAAATCAGCAACTCATGCTCTTGTGCAATCACCTTAGCGCTAAGATCTTTGTGTATCTTGCCTTGCTTTGTCTCAAGTACAATCAGCTCCTCAAACATCTTCAAGTACTCCTCATCTTTTGCTTTAAACTCCTTTTCTTTCACCTGGAGATTAGATTCATCAATAGTAGAATTATCATACAGCTTTCTGAGATGTTTTACCTCTTTTTCCAACTTGCTGTTTTTACACAAACAAGCTCTCAATTCATTTTCAAGTTGTTGCACCAATTCATCCTCATCCTCTTCTATTGATTCCTTATCACTTAAAGATTCTTGATCATCATCTACTTAAATGACTAGCACATCCTTTGCAACCTCATCATCAGAATCATTGTCAATTTCTTCTTCAAAATCTTCTTCATCAAACTTGCTCAGAAAATTCCTTCTTTTGAATTTGGAGAATATTTTTTTTCCCCTTTGGCACTTGAATTTCTAGGTTTAGAGTAGCTGGACTGCTTTGCCCTCCTCCTTAGGACCAACTCATCATCATCCTCACTATTTGCTTCTCTTCTCTTTGGTTAGTCCATGGCAAAGTGCCCAATTGCTCTATACCTACAATTGAACTTTCCTTTTCCTTTCCTCAAGTTCATAGTGATGTATGTCAAACTTCATCCAATTTAGTATCATCATCTTCTTCTTCAAAGTTGCTATCGAATTCCTTTTCTTGATCTTTAATCTTTAACTTCTTCATTGACTTGAAGGCCAGCTCCTTCTCTACCTTAGACTTCTTTTCTTTCTTCATTAGGGCTATTCTCATTTCATAAGCCACTAATATGCTATGCAAGTCATTTATGGACAAACTATTCAGATTTCTATCTTCTATGGAAGAGAATTTGGCATTGTAAGCTTCTAGTAAGGTTCTAAATATTTTCTTTACCATAGTAGCATCATGGATCTCCTCTCTATAGCCTCTGATGGAGCACACAATTTCTTTGACTCTTGTGAAGAACACATCCACAGTTTCATCATTCTACATCTTTATGTCTTCGAATCTACTCCTTTAAATTTGTAACTTAACTTCCTTCACAACCTTGTCTCCTTCGTAAATATTCTTCAATTTGTCCCAAATTTGTTTGGCTATGTTACACCTCATCACTTTGGTGAATTCTTTGTCTAATAAGGAGGCATACAAAGCATTTCTTGCCTTTCCATCACTCTCCAAATTCCTTTTATCAGTAGGTGTCATAGCATCACTTTCAGCAATAAGGATAAAGCCACTAATAGCAAACTCAAGCACATTGAGACCAAGTGACATCAAATATGGGTGTATTTTATTCTTCCATACTGATAATTCTGTCCATCAAAAGCAGGAATGCCCTTGTTGCGAACATTGTTTAAGTTATCATTGATATCAACTAGTAAAGATTCACAGTAGCAATAAACACTATCAGATCAAAGCAGACAATTTGGATCAATAGAGGAAACCAACTTTGATACCACTTGATGAGGACCATTTTAGGTCTCACACTATGAGGGGGGTGATAAGTGTAAGATATTTGCTTTTTACAAATCTATTCAAATTTAACCTCTATGACATATTAGGGCCAATGATCCAATATTTATTTCTTTTTTATGTGAGAGCAATCATACGGATATCAATCAAACGTAAGCACCTAAGAACACACGACAATTTTTATATGGTTCACCCACAATGTGTGAGCTACGTCCACGATGTGATAGGATCACTCCTAAATCACACAATCCTCTCTTGTTATCAAGGGATATAACAATGTTGTGGAAGGTCACTCCTTAACCACATGTGGAAAGACTACTCCTTAACTACTTACAATGATCTCCCAATCACTCTAAGGGTATCTAACCTTATTTCAACAAGTTTATCAATAGTTTACTAATTGACACTTTCCTAAGAAAAATCACTCAATATGCACAGGCTACTAGTGTAGAACATGGATCTTCCCCTTCCTTTGCTACAAGTGTTGCTTGCCCTATTGTTGGAGCAAGTTTTCTCCTTATGCTAATGCAAGCTACTAGACCTACTACCGAGCATGTTTTCTCCTCTATTGCAGCAAACTGTTAGGCACATTTTCTCCTCTACTATAGCAAACTGCTGAACCTAGTGCTACTACTGCCTACATATGCTACCATAGTTGCCTGCTCATTTTGCTATTGCTACCTGCATGGTTCGTTATCACTACCTACACTTTCTCCTATTGCTATACACACGTGATGCTATTGCTGTCCACATGTGCTATTACCGCTACTTGCCCATTTTGTTACCAGTATCTGCACATGCTGCTATTGTTGCCTGCACATTTTGCTGTCGCCTGCATGTTTTGCCAGTTGCTGCTCTCCTTGGCTACCTCTCTCTCTTGGCTGACTGCTGTAATTAGATTTTTTGTTCTCTCAAAAACTTTTGCAGTACCCACTTGTCTTATAGGTACATAGGGTTATTTATAGAGCCTTGAAATTAGGTTACATGATCAATAATGGTCATCATTGATTCCTAAAAGTTGTCTTACAATCAACGGTCATATTTAATTCCTAAAATTTAGGGTCAATGGTCAAATTGATTCATTGACTTTAGTTGACCTACCATTAATAGTTTTGACCAATGACTTCTATGCATCTCAATGACATTCAAAACATCAAATCAACACAAACAACAATATGATATGCTATTGACAACAAATCTAACATTAGCCATCAAAGATGAGCTCAATAGTCTCTTTGAGTGGCTATTGCAACCTCTTCCTCGATTGGTTTGGCCGCTGCTACATTCCTTTTCTCCTTTTGGTTTGGCCTTCTTCTTCTTCTCCCTTTGGTTTGGCCAATTGCTGCCTTTTTCTTCTCCCTTTGGTTTGGTCGGTTGTTACCTTCTTCTTCTCCCTTTGGTTTGGTTGGCTACTACCTTCTTCTTCTCCCTTTGGTTTGGCCGACTACTACCTTCTTCTTCTCCTTTTGGTTTGGTCGGCTATTGCCTTCTTCTCCTTTGGGAAGGTTGTCGGTTGTTGCAACTCCTCCTTCGATTGGTGTGGCTATCTCCTTCTTTGGTGGTTGCTATCACCCTTTGGTCGGTTGCACCTCTCCTTAGTGCTGCACCTCTCTTAGTTGGCTACACCTTTCCTTGGTGTTGCACCTCTCTTGGCCAGCTATTGCTACACCTTTTTTGGTCGACTGCATACCCTTTCGCCACTCAACCTTTCATTGTAACTGGTTGGTCTATCTTTTGCAACACACTTATATCTTGAAAGATGTAAGATGTATTTATAGGCTTTTAGATTTAGAGTTACACAATGATCAACGATCAGCGTTAATTCCCAATGGTTGCCTTACAATTAATGGCCAGATTTGATTCTTAACATTTAGGGTTAATGGTCAAGGGTCAACAGTCAGCTTTGACCCTTAAAATTTAGGGTCAACAGTTAATATTGATTCATTGACTTTAGACTTGACTTGCCATGAATGGTTTTGCCCAGCATTCTCTCTACATCTCAATGACATTCATAACATCAAATTAACAAGAACAACTATGTGAGATGCAGTTGATAACAAATCCAACATTAACTATCAAAGATGAGCTCAACATACCTGTTAAAGCATGTGAAGATCAAACTAAGATAACAAGAGAGTGTCAATTGAGAGAAGAATGTATAACAGAACAAAAGGAAAAGAAAAAGAATGAGAGTGAGAGGTCAAAGGAAAAGAGAGAAAGTCAAATGGAAAAATTCAAGTGAAAAGGGTGAGGCCAAGAGAAATGCTAGAGAGAAGATTGTGCAAAAGGGAGAGGAGGTAAGTGCACTTGCTGGGAAAAATGAGGTTAAGTGTGCTATGATTGTAAGGCAACAATTGCTATACTTATGTATAAGGATGTTTATTTTTTATCTAATGACCTTAAATACTCTTTGCCTAGTGTGGTTGATTTAATATTGTTGGAGTTTAAAGATTTATTTCTTAAAGAGATTTTGATAAGGACCTTCTTAGGTCTCACACTAAGGAAGGGGTGAATCAATATGAGATGCTTACCTTTTAAAAATCTGTCCAGATTAAACCTTTATGACTTGTTAAGGTCTATGATCCAATTTTATCTTGCTTCTTTATGTGAGAACAATTGTATGGATATCAAGCAAGCATAAGCACTCAAGAACACAAAATTTTCATGTGGTTCACCCACAATGTGTGAGCTACGTCCACGGTATGATAAGATCACTCCTAGATCACAGATCCACTCTTGTTATCATGGGATATAACTGATGTTGTAGAAGGATCTCTCCTTAATCACTATGGAGGGATCACTCCTAACCACTTACAATGATCTCCCGATCACTCCAAGGGTTTCCCACCCTTTTTTCAAGAAGTACATAAAAACGTTATAACAAAGACTTCCCTGAGAAAGATCTCTTAAAGTGCACAGGTTACTATTGCAAAAAACTAATCTTCTCCTTCCTCATCATCAATCTCTACTCAACATTTCTGCCTTTCCCTCCATCACTACCAGTCTTTGCTAAAGTTTTGTCGGTCTCTCCTTCTTTATTGTTAGTTTCATAGCTTTCTCTTTGCTCTACTCCCTAGTGTTTCTTTGTCGTGTTTCACAACTTTCTCTTTGCCTCTAACAAATTTCTCTCTACCTATTTCTACAGCTCTTTTTGCTTGTTTCTGCAACTATCTTTGCTTGTGTTTCACAACTTTCTTTCTACCTTTATGGGGTTTCTCTTTGCCTAACTTTGTAGCTCTTTCTACTTGTTTTTACAGCTCTCCTTGCCTATTTTTGTAGCTTTCTTTGCTTGTTTCTACAGCTCTTTCTGCTTGTTTCTACAGCTTTCTTTGCTTGTTTCTACAGCTCTTTCTGCTTGTTTCTATAGCTTTCTTTGCCTATTTCTACAACTCTTTCTTTGTAGCTCTCTTTGCCTATTTCTACAGCTCTTTATGCCTATTTCTGCAACTCTCTCTGTCAGTTCATTTCACAAAGCATGGACATCTTGAACTTCTTCTTTATCTGCTCGGCAAAGGAGAGCCTCTTTTTCTACAGGAAAGATTATATCATCAACATATACCACAACAATTAACTAGCCCTGGCTATCTTCCTTTATATACAAGTTGCTGTCCACATTCCCTTTTTTGAACTTCATATTTTTAAGGCATGTATCTAGCTTGGAATACCATGCTCTTAGAGCTTGCTGTAAGTCATATAAAGCCTTGTTCAATTTGCATACACCTAAGCCATCATGATCAAGTATAAAACCATTAGGCTATTCAATAAATACCTCTTCTTTAAGCTCTCCATTCAGAAATGCAAACTTCACATCCATTTGATAGACTTTGTAGTTTCTTTAAGTAATAATGGTCATGAATATTCTGATTACTTCAAGTCAAGCCACCAAAGCAAAGGTCTCTTCAATGTCAACACCTTCTACTTGTGAGTAGCCTTTGCAGAGAAATCATCCTTGTTCCTTATCACCTTACCTTTTTCATTAAGCTTATTTTTGAATACCCACTTGATTCCAATGATGTTTTTCCCTTTAGGTCTACTTACTAAACACCAAGTGTTATTCTTTTCAATTTGGCGAAGCTCATCATTCATAACATATACCCATTCCTTGTGCTTTAATGCTTCTTCGATGAACTTGGGTTCAACCTCAAAATCAGTAAGGCTTGTTCACCACCGCTTAGTCTTTTTCTAGTCTGCACATAGTCTTCTTTCCTACCAATAATGTTTTTGGCCTCAACTTCAGCTTTGACTCTTTTATGAGTTTGGAAATGCCTTGATTCTTCTTCTTCATCACTTGTAACTTAAGAATTAATGTCTTCCTCTTGCTGAATGGCCTCAAATTTATCACTTTCAAATTCTCTTTGGTTATCATACATGCATCTTCAGCTTTCTTAGGCTGTGATTGCATTGTAGTACCATCTTCAATCACTTTAACATCAAAGTTGTCCACCATTTTCAGCAACCTTTTGTTATAACATTTAAAGCCTCTTCCATTGCCCAAGAATGTCTTCATCATCCTTCTCATCAAATTTGCTAAGATGCTTACCATTGACTTTAATAAGGCATGGGCTTCCAAACACTTTAAAGTGTTTTACACTTAACTTCTTTCCATACCACAACTCATAAGGTGTCTTCTCAGTACGTGGTCTCATTAGACATCTATTTTGAATCAAAGTTGCAATGGTGATAGCCTCTCTCTAGTAACCATATGATGTACCATACTTAGCCAACATGGTTCTTACCATCTCCACTAGGCTTCTATTCTTCCTTTCGGCCACTCCATGCTTCTCCAAATAATCTTTAAATTCACCACATGTGTATTCTGTTCCATTGTCTGTGCTGAGCCATTTAATTTTTCCCCCCAAGTGGATTTTAGCTGGCCTCTTGTAACTCTTGAAATTATTGAGAGCCTTTGACTTGTGTTTCAAGAATATAATGCTAGGACCACAGATGAATGAAGGAGGTGATCTTTGTGTTTCAAGTACCTATTACCCTTGGTTGATCTTTGTCTCATAGGACCACAGATGTCCAAGTGGATGAGCTCCAATGGCTTCTTTGTTTGGATCTCCACATTTTTGTAGGGAGCATTCACCATCTTTCCTTTTTGTCAAGTGTTGCAAATTGCATCTCTCTCTCTCTTCTTAGCTTAGGTACATCTCTCATAGTTTCATTTTTGGATAGCTTGTTTAGCCCCTTTCATACAAGATGTCCCAATCTTCTATATCATAGCAAGTTCTCATCTTTGGTGCTGATAAAGCATGTGTTCTCATCCAAGATTTCCATTTGTTTTGTCACCCTTAGTAAGCATGACACCATCTTTTAATCTCTTTACTGTGCAGCCACTCTTGTTGAAAGTAACTTCATGTCTATCATCACAAAGTTGTCCAACATTAATGAGATTGTGTTTTATCCCTTCAACACAAAGCATTTTCTTTTATTTTAGTTTTTTTGCACTAATTTCAGTAGCACCAATACCTTGAATCATTAAGGCACCATCATTGCCAAATTTGACTGACCCTCCATCATATTTTGCTACTCCCTTCAACATCTTGGAGTCTCTTGTCATGTGTGAAGAGAAGCCACTATCTAGGATCCATGGCTTTTCTTTCTTGTAAGCTTTTAAGGCTACTTCCACAACCATCGTCATTTCACTTCCTCTTCTTCATCTTTATTCAAATGTGGAAGCATGTTTAGGTGTTCATCAAGTACCAATGTTAAGCAATTCTCAGCAGTGTGTCCAAACCTTTCATAACTTCCACAAATCTCTCCTAACAAATCAAAACTGTTTCTTCGTGGAATGTGACTTCTTTCCACCTGAGATTGTCTCCTTTCTTATTAGAGTCTCCTTCTAAACTCTTGCCTCACACAACTCTTCATTATAGGCTGAATATTCCAACAAACATTAGCCTTATGCCCATACTTACCACAGCTCCAGCAAAATCCTTCAAACCTAGATTTACTTCTTTTACTAAGTTCATGTCTCCTTACTTTAGTGATTGTTGTGGCAACCTTCTCTCCATCTTTGATAGCTTGTCTCCTTTTGATGGGAGTCTTCACCATATCTTTCCTAACCCATTTTAACTTGGGTTGGTCTCTCTTCTCCATCATATCATTGTGCTTGCTTTCAATCATAAACACAATTTTCTTCTTTTCTTCTACCTTCTCACTTGGCTTTTCAATATATCACAGTCTTTTCTCCCTCATGAAATGAGGTTTTTGATTACTTAAACACTTATCCAATTTTCTAGTAGCATTATCCTTGATGGCATTTGTTGAAGACGACTTTCCTTTCACTTCCATGGCCTGTATAATGCTTTCTTCATGTTTCCTTAGTTTGGACTCAACCTTGTGGAGCTTGGCTTGCAATGTCAGCACCTCTTGCTCTTGTGTAATCACCTTGGCATCAAGATCTTCATGTATCATTCCTTGGTCTACCTCAAGTATACTTAGCTCCTTAATTCTCATAAAGTACTCCTCTTTTGCTTCAAACTTCTTTACCTTCACCTAAAGATTAGATTCACCTATAGAAGAATTTTCATACAGCTTCTTGAGATGCTTTACCTCTTTTTCAAGCTTGCTATTTTTGTGCAAACAACCTCTCAACTCAATCTTAAGTTGCTACTCTAACACATATTCTTCCTCTTCCATTGATTTCTCATCACTTGAAGAGTCTTGATCATTATCTACTTGAGTACAGCCCTTGAAACCTTATCATTGGAATCATCATCACTTTTTTCTTCAGAATCCTCTTCATCCAGTTTGCTTAGGAAATTCCTTCTTTTGGATTTGAATAATTTATTTTTCCCTTTGGCACCTAAATTTTCAGTTTTAGAGTAACTAGATTACTTTGTCCTCCTTCTTGCATCATCCTCCTCATTATTTGCTTCTCTTTTCTTTGGGTAGTCCATGGCAAAGTGCCTAATTGCTCTACACCTAAAGCACTTCAAAGGTAATTTTCCCTTGTAGTTCCCTTTTCCTTTTCTCAAGTTTGTGATGTATGTCATGACCTCATCCAACTTAGTATCACTATCATCTTCTTTAGAGCCATTGTTAGATTCCTCTTCTTGGTCCTTAATCTTTAACTTCTTTATTGCCTTAAAGGCTAGCTCTTTCTCCATCATAGACTTCTTTTCTTTCTTCATCAATGCTATTATTATTTCATAAGCTACCAATATGCTGTGCAGATCATTTAAGGGCATCCTACCTAGATCTCTATCTTTTATGGAATAGACTTTGGTGTTGTAAGCTTTCGGCAAGGTTCTAAGTATTTTCCTTACCATAGTAGCATCATAAATCTCCACTCCATAGTCTTTGATGGAGCACACAATTTTGTTGACTTTTGTGAAGAACGCATCCACAGTTTCATCATTCTACATCTTTATGTCTTTAAATATGCTCCTCCAGATTTGTAGCTTGGTTCACAACCTTGTCTCCTTCATAAATGTTCTTCAATTTGTCCTAAATTTGCTTGATTGTGTTGCATCCCATCACTTTGGTGAATTCTTTATTTGACAAGGAGGCATATAAGGCATTTCTTACCTTTCCATCACACTCCAAATTCTTCTTATTAGTTGGCATCATAGCATCACTCTCAGCAACAAGGATAAAACCACTAATAGTAGACTTAAACATACCAAGACCAAGGGACATCAAATATGGGAGCATTCTATTCTTTTATAACTAATAATTTTGTCCATAAAAAGTAGGGATGCCCTTGCTGTTAGCATTGTTTATGCTTTCCATGATCTCAATCAGTAATAGAGATAAAAATTCACATAGCAACAAACAACTTCAAATCAAAGCAGGTAAATTGAATCAACAGAGGAACTGGCTCTAATACCACTTGATGAGACCGTTCTAGGTCTCATAATGAGAGGGAGGTGAATCAATGTGAGATCTTTGCTTTTTACAAATCTACCCATATTTAACCTCTGTGACTTGTTAGAGTCGATGATCCAATTTTTATCTTTCTCCTTTATGTGAGACTGGTTATATGGATATTAATCAAATACAATTGCCCATGAACATATGAAAATTTTTACATGGTTCACCTACAATGTGTGAAGTACATTTACGGTGTGATAGAATCACTCCTAAGTCACACAATTCACTCTTGTTATCAAGGGATACAACATTATTGTGGAAGGATCACTCCTTAACCACTTGTGGAAGGACTATTCCTTAACCATTTATAAGGCTCACTTGAAGGGTTGATCTCCCAATCACTCTAAGGGTCTCCCACCCTTTTTCAAGAAGCACATAAAACATTTATGATAAAAACATCCTTGAGAAGTTTATCAATATCAAAATTTTTATTCAACTTCTTGAGTTTCTTTACCTCCTTTTCCAACTTTTTTTTTTTAAGGAAATAAGTTATCAATTCATTCTCAAGTTGTTACACCATCTCTCTCTCTTCCTCTTCAGTTAATTCCTTATCATTTAAGGATTCTTTTTCATCATTTACTTGTACAACTAGCACATTTTCTATAGCATCATCATCAAAATCATCATCAGCTTCTTCTTCAAAATCTTCATCATCCAGATTGCTTAAAAATTTTCTTCCTTTGGCATTTAAATTTTTAACTTTAGAATAGCTGGATTTCTTTGTTCTCCTCCTTAGGGTAGGCTCATCATCATCATCACTATCTTCTTCTTTTCTCTTTAGCTAGTCCACGACAAAGTACCCAATGTCTCCATAACTTAAGCACTCATGGGTAATTTTCCTTTATACTTTCCTTTTATTTTCCCCATATTTTTGGTGATATACGCCACAACTTTATCAAGTTTAGTATCACCATCTTCTACTTCATAGCTGCTATCATATTCTTCTTCTTGTTCTTTAATTCACTCCTTCTTTACCTTAGGTTTCTTTTCTTTCTTCATTGGGATCAACTCCTTAACTGAATTTTAGCCAGCCTCCTATCATCCTTTAATGACTTTTGTATCATAGGCACACAAACATCTGAATGAATGAGCTCCAATAGCTTCTTTGTTTGAATCTCCATGATAAGGACCTTCTTAGGTCTCACATTAAGAGGGTAAAGGGGTAAATCAGTGTAAAATGTTTATTTTTTACAAATTTATCCAAATCGAACCTCTATGACCTGTTAAATTCTGTGATCCAATTTTATCTTACTACTTTATGTGAGAATGGCTGTATGGATATCAAGTACGCACAAGCACTTGAGATCACATAGAATTTTTACATGGTTCATCCATAATGTGTGAGTTACATCCACAATGTGATAGGATCATTCTTAGATCATACGATCCATTCTTGTTATCAAGGGATACCACTAATCTAGTGGAAGGATATCTCCTTAAACACTTACAAGGATCTCCTGATCACTCTAAGGGTTTCTCACCCTTTCTCAAGAAGTACATAAAAAGGCTATAACAAAAATTCCTTTAAAAATATCTCTCTATGTGCATAGGCTGCTATTGCAAAATACTAATCTTCTACTTACTCACTATCAATCTCTGCGCAAGCTTTCTGCCATTCTCTCCTCCTTCACTATCGATCTTTACTCAATCTTTGTTGATCCCTCCTTCTTCACAGCTGGTCTCATAGGTTTCTCTTTGTCGTGCTCCCTACCCTCTCTCTATCTTGTTTTACAACTTTCTTTTTGCCTTTGTTGGTTCTGAACTCACAACTGCTCACACTATCAGCCTCTACCGATCTTAGCTCTCTTCCTCTGCTAAGTTTCTCTCCTACCTCTACCAGGTTTCTCTCCTACCTCTACTAGGTTTCTCTCTCGCCTCTACCAGGTTTCTCTTTACTTGTTTTTGTAGTTCCCTTTGCTTATTTTTGTAGCTCTTTCTACCTGTTTCTACAGCCTTTTTTGCTTATTTCTATAGCTCTTTTTACCTATTTCTATAGCTTCTCTCTGCCTATTTCTATAGCTCATACTACCTATTTTTGTAGCTCTCTCTTCCTATTATGGTAGCTATTTCTACAGCTCTTTTTGCTTGTTTCTGTAGCTCTCTTTTCTTGTTTTGGTAGCCCTTTCTACCTGTTTTTGTTACTCTCTTTGCCAGCTGTCTCCTCTGCAAGTTCTACTCTAATTTACCAATTTTTTTACCTCTACTACTGTCTCTCCTTCTTTATACTGCTGCTATTGTCTCTCATCTGTAGGTTCTCTCCTTTGTAGGTTTTCTTCTTTGCAAGTTCTCTTCTTTACTAGTTCTGCTTTACTCTACCAGTTCCCTATGCTGTGGGTTCTCTCTGCTATAGGTTCTCTTCTTTGTAGGTTCTCTCCTCCACAGCTTC
>JAHLGO010021099.1:4311229-4334928 GCA_020615895.1 Ceriops decandra | reverse complement strand
TTTCATGTGACCAGTTTCTGGTCTCCCTTTTCAGGTCACCCGTTATTGGTCTTCTTCCTATTTGCTAGTCTCACGCCTCACGTCTCACCCTTCTGTTTCTGGTTTTCTTCCAGCTAGTGGTCTCATGCCTCACGCCTCACCCGTCAGTTTCTGGTTTTCTTCTCTTCCAGGGGTGGTGCGTTTCTGGTTTTACCCTCACCTCACATTTCTGGTCTGTTGTCTTCTCCGGGTGGTCTTACAAATACCAGGTCTGGCCTCACCTGGTATGGATTCCAGGTCTGGTCTGCTCTAACGTCTCACTTTCTCCAAGTCTCATGTCCTCTCTTCTAGGTGGTCTCATAGATCTGATTTCTTCTCTTCCAGGTGGTTTGTGTTGGTGTTTCTGATTTCTTCTCTCCCAGTGGTTTGTGCTGGTGTTTCTGGTTTCTTCTCTCTTCAGGTGATATCATGTTTCTGGTTTCTTCTCTCTCTCTCTTGGTGGTGTATGTCTAGTCTGGTCTGCTCTTCCGGTGGTGTCTCTCTCTCCTGGTGGTGTATGTCTGGTTTGGTCTGCTCTTCCAGTGGTGGATTTCTCTCTCTTACGGCGGTGGGTGCCTCTTGTTTTGGTTTGTATCCATTTAGCTCTCCCGGCGGTGTGTCTTTGTTGTTTTGCTCTCCTAGTTCTCTCTAACATTTTGTGTTTTACGTTGTCTCATGTCGGGCTGTTCTTCCGTGTACCTTTTTTTTTCGTCCATGTCGCTTTTCTCCTTCAGGTGGTGAATTTTAGATTTGGCTCTCCCAGTGGTGTCTTCTTCTTTTTTGTTCCAATGGTGTGTGTTTGCTGGGTATTCAATTGTGTTGGCCTTGCCCTAGTTTTGTCTTCCAAGGTCTTTATATACTCTCCTCCATGAAACCCTAATAGGACTATGTGGCAGATTTATGTTCTTGCCCTTATGTGGTGGATTTACTTTCTTGCCCCTCTATGTAGCTTTACTTTTACTTTCTTGCCTTTCGATGTGGCTTTACTTTCTTACACACTTAAACCTAGTTGACAACAATTACAACCCATACAAGGTTATGGGAACAACTATGACTAAGCAATGGTGCTATTCTTACCAAGGGTGAAAGAACAAATGGAAATTTGTACTAAATTTTAGAAGCAAAGACACATGCTTTATAAGCACTAAAGATGAGAACTTTTTGTGGCATAGAAGATTGGGACATCTAGGACAGAAGGGGCTAAACAAGTTGTCTAAAAATGAAGCTGTGAGAAATATACCAAAACAGAGAAGAGAGAGAGATGCAATTTGCTGCACGTGTCAAAAAGGGAAGATGATGAATGCTCCCCACAAACATTTAGGGGTTCAAACAAAGAAGCCATTGGAGTTCATCCATTCGAACATTTATGGACTTAAGAGACAAAGATCAACAAAGGATGATAGGCACTTCATCTCCTTCATTGATGATTTTACAAGAATGGCTTTTATTATGTTCTTGAAGCATAAATCAAAGGCTCTCAATAATTTTAAGAGCTACAGGAGGCTGGCTAAAATCCAGTTGAGGGGAAAAATTAAAAGGCTTAGTATAAACAATGGGATAGAATACACATGCAGTGGATTTAAAGATTATTTGGAGAAGTTTAGAGTGAAGCACGAATATGCTAGTCCCTACACACCTTAACAAAATGGAGTGGCTAAAAGGAAGAATAGATACTTAGTGGAGATGGCAAGAACCATGTTGGTTAAGCATTGTACTTCACATACAGAGAAGACACCCTATGAGTTATGGTATGGAAAGAAGCCAAGTGTAAAACATTTTAAAGTGTTTGGAAGCTTGTACCTTATTAAAGTCAAAGGTAAGCATCTTAGCAAATTTGATGAGAAGGATAATGAAGGCATATTCTTAAGTTATGTACTAAATGGAAGAGGTTTAGATGTTACAACAAGAGGTTGCTAAAAATGGTGGACAACTTTGATGTTAAAGTGATTGAAGATAATGCCACAATGCAATCACAACATGAGGAAGCTAAAGATGCCATGTATGATAGCCAAAAAGAGTTTCAAGGTGATGAATTCAAGGCTATTCAACATGAAGAAGATGTTGATTCTCAAGTTATATGTGATGAAGAAGAATAATCAAGGCATTCCCAAACTTATAGAAGAATCAGAGCTGAAGTTAAGGCCAAAAACATTATTGGCAAGAAAGAGGACTCTGTGCAAACTAGAAGAAGAATAAGAGGTGGTGAACAAACCTCATTGATTTTTGACGTTGGACACAAGTTTGTGAAAGAAGCATTAAAACACAACAAATGGATGCATGCTATGAATAAAGAGCTTGACCAAATTGAAAAAAGCAACACTTGGTGTTTAGTACCTAGACCTAAAGGAAAAAACATCATTGGAACCAAATGGGTGTTCAGAAATAAGCTCAATGAAAAAGTTAAGGTGGTAAGAAACAAAGTAAGACTTGCCTGCAAAGGCTACTTACAAGTAGAAGGGGTTGACTTTGAAGAGACCTTTGCTTGGGTGGCCACACTTGAAGCAATTGGAATATTCATAGCCATTATTGCTCAAAAGAACCACAAAGTCTATCAAATGGATGTGAAGTCTACATTTCTGAATGGAGAGCTTAAAGAAGAGGTATTTATTGAACAACCTGATGGTTTTATACTTAATCATGATGGCTCAAGTGTTTGCAAATTGAAAAAGATTTATGTGGCTTAAAGAAAGATCTAAGAGCATGGTATTCCAAGTTGGATACATACCTTAAAAATATAAAGTTCAAAAAGGGAGTATGGACGACAACTTGTATATAAAGGAAGACAACCAAAACAAGTTAATTGTTATGGTCTATGTTGATGACATAATCATTACTACATAAAAGAAGGCCTTGTGCTGCCTTTGCTGAGTAGAAGAAGTTTGAGATGTCCATGCTTAGTGAAATGAAATTCTTCTTAGGATTATAGGTTTTGCAAAGCAAGGTTAGAATTTTTCTCTCCTAAGAAAAGTATGCTTGTAAGCTGTTAAAAAGGTTTAGGATAGAGAACTCTAAAAAAGTAAGCACTCCCATCATGGTTGGAACAAAGTTAAGCAACGATAAAAAAGGCTACATAGTTGATCAAAAGGAATATAGAAAGTTGATTGAAAATTTATTGTATTTGATAGCATCAAGGCCTGATATTGTTTTTGCTATAACACTTTATGTTAGATTTCAAAGTGACCCCAAGGTATCTCATCTCATGGCTGCTAAAAGAATTCTAAGGTATGTAAAAGGCATAACAAATTATAGGCCACTTTATGATAGGAGTGGACAACTTAATTTGTATGGTATATAGATGTTGATTGGGCTAGAAATTATAATGACAGAAGATCAATGTTAAGTGGTTCATTTTATTTGGGTAGTAGATGAGTTTCATGGCATAACAAGAAGCAAAATTCAGTAACTCAAAGTACTGCAGAGGCTACATATGTGGTAGCTACTTAGTCTTGTACTCAACTACTATGGATGAAACAGTAGCTTGAAAATTTGAAGGTGGATATGCAGTTGCCATTGCTAATTGGTTGTGATAACCAAAGTGCTATCAATTTATTAAAGAATCCTGTCCAACACTCCAAAACTAAACATATTGAAATCAAGTACCACTTCATTAAAGAAAAAGTGGAGAAAATGAAGTAAAGCTAGAGTATATGCCTACCATGGAGCAAGTTGCTAATATATTCACCAAACCTTTGTCAAGAGAGATGTTTCAGAAGTTAACGCTAACCTTATGTGTTCAACCACCTGCTAGAGGCTAAGGTATTCTATAACCCTTCTCCCCTTTCCTCTTCTATTATTCTTTGGATTTGTTGTCAAAGGAGGAGATATTTTGCATAAATCTAAAGAATTTATATATTGATTGAAAGGGGGACTAGCTTGATAAATAAAGGGAGAGAAAATATCAAGGAGGGGAAGCAGAAAAAAAGGGAAGCCTAGTTAAGGAAGATGCATGTTTTAGGGGGAACTGTGAATATCAAAGGTAGTTATATATGCATTGTTGGATTTAATGTGTTGCTAACAAATCCAAAGGGGGAGATTGTTGAGCCCATCTTAGATGGCTAATCCTAAATTTGTTGTCAATAGCATCTCATATTGTTATTTGTGTTGATTTAATGTTTTAAATGTCATTGAGATGCATAAAATTCGTTGGTCAAAACTATTGATTTTAGGTTAACTATAGTCAATGACTAAATATTGACCATTGACCTTAAATTTTAGAGGTCAAGGTTGACCATTAACCCTAAATTTTAGGAATCAAATCTAGCCATTAATTGTAGGGCAACCTTTAGGAATTAATGATGGCCATTGATGATCGTGTAACCCTAATCTTAAGGCTCTATAAATAACCTCATGCACTTTACAAGACAAGGGTGTGTTATAGATTTTTTAAGAGAGAATGGCAAACCTAAAGGCAGTCACAAAGAGAGGTGAACAGCAAGAAATGCTATAGCCAAGAATGTAGCAGTTGACCACCAAGGAAAGTGTAGTAGCCAACCATACCAATAAGAGGTGCAACAGCTAGCTTTACCAAGGAGAGGTGCAGTAGCTAGCCAAACTAAGGAGAGTAGTAGTCGAAAAACCAAACCAAAGAAGAGGAGTAGCTGGAAAATCAAACCAACCAAGAAGGGTACAACAGCTAAATAAGGAGGAGGTGACAGTAACCATCAAAGAAGGAGGTAACCCTACCAAAGGGAGAACAAGGTGCAATAGCCGATAACCACACCAAGGAGAGAAAAACATGTAGTAGCCACCCCAAGGAGGGAAGGATGTGCAGTAACCACCAAAGAGGGAGATTGCAGCAGCAAGGCAGCAAGCAATAATAGCAAAGTAAGGAGAGGCCAACTACTTGCAGGCAATACCAACGGAAGCCTGCAACATTGGCTGCAACCCACAACAACTAGTAATAACCTATTATACCAACAAAACCTATAATAACTAGTAGGCAATCCCACAATTGTAGCCCATCTAATAGGTGATCCTAGCAATTGCAGCCCATCTAGCAATTTGTTGGTTTGGTGTGGCTGCCAATTGCAGCACCTTGTTCTCCCTTTGGTTAGGCTGCCTCCTTCTTCTTCCTTTGGTGTGGCTACTGATTGTTGTAACTTCTCCTTTGGTTGGTGGGGTTGCCTCCTTCTTTGGTGGTTGCTATCACCTCCTCGTTGGTCAGTTGCTATTGGAAGTCCCTTGGTCGGTTGCTGCACTTTCCTCAGCTAACTACACCTTCCTTGGTGGCTGCCTCCTTTGCCGTGGCCAATCACTCTCTTCTTTGGTGGCTACCTTTATCTTTGCTGCTTAACCTCACTTTAGCCACCCTCTCTTTTCAGCTTGTCATTCTCTCTTATTTTTCTCTACTTAATTGTTCTCTCTTGTAGCCCACACAACTCTCCTTGTAAGATGCATAAGGGTATTTATAGAGCCTTGAGATTAGGGTTACATATTCATCAACAGCTAGCATTGATTCCCAAAGGTTACCCTACAATAAACAACTACAATTGATTCTCATAATTTAGGGTCAATGGTCAATATTGACTTCCTAAAATTTAGGGTCAATTATTACCTTTGACCTATAAAATTTAGGGTTATAGTCAATATCGACTCATCAACTTCAAAGTTGACCTACCGTCATTGGTTTTGCCCAATGACCTTTTTACATCTCAGCAACATTTATAACATCAAATTAACACATACAACCATGTGAGATGATGTTAACAACAAATCCAATATTAGCTATCAAAGATAGGCTTAATAATCTCCCCCTTTTGGATTTATTGGCAACACATTAAATCTAACATCTCACAATGCACATATAACAAACTTTGACATTCAAAGCTCCCCCTACACATTATCATTTACAGCTTCCCTTGAAACATGCATCTTTCTTAACCGAATTTAGCTTCCCCTTTCTACTTCTCCCCCTTTATTCATTAATCTACTCCCTCTTTTCATCAGTATATACTCTTTTTGGATTTATGCAAAATATCTCACCCTTTGACAACAAATCTAAAGAATAATAAAAGAGGAAAAAGGAGAGGGGTTAGAGGATACCTTAGCCTTTAGGGGGTGACTAAATACTTAGTTTAGCCTCTTTTGTCCAAGATGTCTCAATCGTTCATACCACAACAAATTCTCATCTTTAGTGATAATGTAGCATGTGTTTTTGCTTTTAGAAACTTGGAATAAGTTGTCATTTGTTCTTTCAACCTTAGTAAGAAGAACACCATCACATAATATCTTTATTGTGCAACCACTTTTGTTGAATGTAACTTCATATCCATTATCACAAAGCTGGCTAACACTGATAAGATTGTGTTTTAGCCCTTCAACATAAAGCACTTTCTTTGATTTCAATTTTTCTACACTAATTTTAGTAGCACCGTTACCTTGAATATTTAAGGCATCATCATTGCCAAACTTGACTAACCCTACATCATATTTTACTACTTCCTTAAATATCTTAGGGTCTCCTGTCATGTGTGAAGAGCAACCACTGTCCAAGATCCATAGCTTTTCTTTCTTAAATCATTTAAGGCTACTTCTATAAACGTAGACATTTCTCTTCCTCTTCTTGTTTTTGGGCCAAATGTGAGAGCATTTGTAGGTGTTCTCCTTTGCACTCCTTGACTAGGTAGCAATGGTTTGTATGTTCTCCTTTACACCCCTTGACTAGGCAACAATGGTTGGCATGTTTGCCTTTGCATTCTTTGACTAGGCAATAATGTCAAGCAATCTTCAGTAGTGTGTCCAACCCTTTCATATCTTCCACAAATCTCTCTTAGTAAATTAAAACTATTTCTCAGTAGAATATGACTTCTTTCCACTTGAGACTATCTCCTTTCTTGATAGAGTCTCCCCCTAGACTCTTGCCTCACTCTCCTCTTCATTATAGGCCGAATATTCCAACAAGCATTAACCTTGTGCCCATACTTACCATAGCTCCAGCCAAATCCTTTGAACTTGGATTTACTTCTTTTACCAAGTTCATGCCTCCTTGCTGTAGCAACTAGTGTGACAACCTTCTCTCCATCTTTGATAGCCTATCTCCTTTGGATTGGAGTCTCCACCACATCTTTCCTAACCCATTTTAACTTGGGTTGGTCTTTCTTCTCCATTACGTCATTGTGCTTGCTTTTGGGAACAAACACAATTTTTTCTTTTCTTCTACCTTTTCACTCAGCTTTTCAATATAGCCAAGTCCATTCTTCCCCATGGAATAAGGTCTTTGATTACTTAGACTCTCATCTAACTTTTTGGTAGCATCCTCCTTGGTGGCATTTGATGATGATGACTCTCCTTCCACTTCCATGGCCTGCATAAAGCTTCCTTTATGTTTCCTCAACTTAGACACAGCCTTATGAAGCTTGGCTTGCAAAGTTAGCATCTCTTGCTCTTTTATAATCACCTTAGCATCAAGATCTTCGTGTATCTTGCCTTGCCCTACCTCAAGAACACTCAACTTCTGAATTCTCTTCAAGTACTCCTCTTTCGCTTTAAACTGCTTTATCTTCACCTGGAAATTAGATTCATCAACAGTAGAATTTTTATCCAACTTCTTGAGATGCTTTACCTTTTTTTCTAACTTGCTATTTTTGTGCAAGCAAGCCCTTAATTCAATCTCAAGTGTTGCACCAACTCATCCTCATCCTTTGTTGATTCCTCATCACTTGAAGAGTCTTTATCATCATTTAATTGAGCAACCAACACATAATTTGTAGCCTTATCATTGGAATCATCATTAACTTCTTCATCAAAATCCTCTTCATCTAGCTTGCTCAAAACATTCCTTCTTTTGGATCTGAAGAATTTCTTTTTCCCTTTGGCACCTAAATTTCTAGCTTTAAAGTTGCTAGATTGCTTTGTCCTCCTCCTTGGGACTGGCTCATCATCATCTTCACTCTTTGCTTCTCTTCTCTTTAGGTAGTCCATAGCAAAGTGCCTAATTACTCCACAATTAAAGCACTTCAAGGGTAGTTTTCCCTTGTACTTCCCATTTCTTTTCCTCATATTGTTGGTGATATATGTCATGACGTCATCTAATTCAATATCACCATCTTCTTCTTTAGAGCTGTTGACGAATTCCTCTCCTTGGTCTTTAATCCTTAACTTCTTCATTGCCTTGAAGGCTAGCTCCTTCTTCTCCTTAGACATCTTTTCTTTCTTCATTGGGGTTATTCTCATTTCATAAGCCACCAATATGTTGTGCAAGTCATCTAAGGGCAACTTATCCAAATCTCTATCTTCTATGGAAGAAACTTTGGCATTGTAAACTTCATGCATGGTTCTAAGTATTTTACATACCACAAAGGCATCATTGATATCCTCTCCATAGCCTTTGATGGAGCGCACAATTTCATTAACACTTGTAAAGAATGCATCTACAGTCTCATCATTTTGCATCTTTATGTCTTTGAATTTACTCCTCCAGATTTGTAGCTTGGCTTCCTTTATAACCTTGTCTCTTTTATAAATGTTCTTTACTTAGTCCAAGATTTGCTTGGCTATGTTGCACCCTATTACCTTAATGAATTCTTTATCTAACAGGGAGGCATATAAGGAATTTCTCACTTTTCCATTACACTCCAAATTCTTCTTAGCAGTTGGTGTCATGGGATCACCTTTAACAATAAGGATAAAGCCAATAACAGTAGACTTAAACACATCAAGACCAAGGGACATCAAATATGGGAGCATTCTATTCTTTTATAACTAATAATTCTATCCTTCAAAAGTAGGGATTCCTTTACGGTTAACATTGTTCATGCTATCCATGATCTTAAACAATAATAGAAATAAAAACTCACACAGAAATACACAACTTCAAGTCAAGGCAGAAAAATTGGATCAACAAAGGAATCGAATTTAATACCACTTGATGAGGACCTGTTTAGATTTCAAACTAAAAGAGGGTGAATTAGTGTGAGATATGCACTTTTTATAAATCGATTTGGATTTAACCATGATCCAATTTTTTATCTTTCTCCTTTGTGTGAGCACAATCATATGAATATAAATCAATGCACAAGTACCCAAGCACACATGACAATTTTTATGTGGTTCACACATGATGTGTGAGCTACATCCACGGTGTGATAGGATTACTCCTAAATCATACAATTCACTCTCGTTATCAGGGGATACAACAATGTTGTGGAAGGATCACTCCTTAACCAATTGTGGAAGGCTACTCCTGCTATCTACATGCACTACTCTTGCTATCCACATGTGTTGTTATTGTCCGCACATGATGCTCTCACTAATTGGGTTGCTGGGAGCTCTACACTTGTTGGTATAGCCTTCTGGACATGCTGATGCTATTTGTGGGTGTTGCTACTATCTACTCGCACTGCTACTGTTGTCTATGCACGCTGTTGCTGTGTGCTCTCATTGCTACTGCTATCTACTCACACCACTATTGTCATCTACACATATACTACTATCTATTCGCATCCCTACTGATATTTATGCATGTTGCTACTATCTAATTGCATCGTTACTGCTATCCACGCATGCTGTTTCTATCTATAGGTGCACAACCTACTGCTACACAATGGTAGCCAGTGTAGGACCCTTGTGTTACTACTCCACCTCCTACCAGACTCACAAGCTATTGTTGCCTCCTTCTGGTTTGTCTTCCTAGGCTACTTTATTGTTTGCTGGTGCAGCTACTGCCTTGGTGGTGTTTTCTGGTGCAAGTATATCTTCTTAGATGTGCTATTGGTACAGGGAAGCCTCCTAGTTTGCTACAGGTGTAGGGACGCCTTCTGGTTTGTCTCCCTTGTTGTCAAACCATACTACTGACCTTGTTGGTTTGCCTCCCTTGCTACCTAATCTATTGGTGGTTATTGTCCTTGCTATTTTGTCTCCTTTGGTGCTAGGCCTACTAGTGGCTCTCCTTGGTGTGGCTACTACATGTCTCTTTTGATGGTTTGGTGTGGTTGCCAATTGTTGCACCTTGTTCTCCCTTTGGTTGGGTTATCTCTTTCTTCTTCCTTTTGTGTGGCTACCAGTTGTTACAACTTCTCTGTCAGTTGGTGTGGCTGCCTCCTTTTTTGGTGGTTGCTGTCACCTCCTCTTTGGCTGGCTACTACACTTTCCTTGGGCAGCTACACCTCCCTTGGTGGCTGCCTCCTTTGCCTTGGCCAGTCACTCTCTTCTTTGGTGGCTACCTCTCTCTTTATTGCTCAACCTCACTTTGGCCACCCTCTCCTTTTAGTTGGTCATTCTCTCCTTATGGTTAACTGTTCTCTCTTGTTTTTTTGTGACTAATCATTCTCTCTTGCAGCCTACACAATTCTCCTTATAAAATGCATAAGGGTATTGATAGAGCCTTGAGATTAGGGTTTCATATTTATCAATGACCAGCATTGATTCCCAAAGGTTGCCCTACAATCAATGGCCAAATTTGATTCCTAAAATTTAAAGTCAATGTTGACTTTTTAAAATTTAAATTCTAGAATTTCAATATTCATGTCAAAGCCTCTAATGTTGGAATGATTCCTTCTTTTATGAGAATAAGGAGAAGAGGAGCTATTACTTAATTCTTGATTATCATCAAAAAATGGGTTCTCATGAATAGCATAAGAAGGTTCACTGTCATGATCATATAAACCTTCATAATGGTTCAAGCATTACTAAAGTCCATGAAGTTGTCTTCTGAATTCATCCATCTCAAAATCATAAATATCTATACCTAAAGTTGCAATACATTATCCATAATGATCTATGAAAATTGAAGCTCTAATATCAAACTTGATATAGGAAAAATAAGAATTTTGAATGCGAATAGGTAATTCACAAATTGACAGACACCAAATTTGCTTCAATTTTAACTTTCACTTCAAGGATATAGGATAACTCCAGTGCCTTAAAGATAGATGATAAGATGCACTCATCACTCTATAGAATCCACCAAACAAATATAGAAATGCTAGGGTTAAGTCACTACTCAATGGAATCCACCACGGAGATATGGAACTTAGAAAAAATTCTTCAAATCCTTTAGGATAAAATTTTTATTTTTTTTAAATTAATCATCAAAAGTCCTTTTTCATTTTCTCCCATGTTTTAATTTATGGACCTAGTATGATGCAAGAACACCTCATGAGGAAAATTAAGAATTAATCCAAGATTTGGCCCTAGCACAAGAAATGCTCATTTTGCTATTAGGAGGACAAAATGCATGCAAAACCTATTCCAACTACTAGACATTTAGCCCAGGCCTAATGGTAGCCCAAGAGTAGTCATTGAAAGTTTTGGATGTTTAATTTCACATGCATCAAGAATCATCTAATATTCAATTTTCTAGAAGTTATGATATTTTCTTTATTAGCTGTTAGGATAGTTAAAAGTTAGAATTAGCATTTAATGGCTAGTTTAGTCGACTCTTAGAAGTTGTGATGGTTAACACAAAAATTATTGAGTTATTGTTCCATTTTCATATGTATGGAGGGACGTTCCAAAGCCTTTTATTTATAGCTTTCTCTTGTATTTGTCTAGGGACTTTTGGTGATTAATTAAAGAAAAAGAGCAAATCCTTTATCCTAAATGATTTGAAGAATTTTCTTCAATGTTATTTATCTTTATGATGGATTTCATTGAGTGGTTGACTTAACCCTAGTTTTTTTGTATCTTTTTGGTGGATTCCTTAAAGTGGTAAGTGTACCTTTTTAAGGTGGTTGAGTTATCTTATATCCTTGGAGTGAAAGTTATAGTTGAAGCAAATTTGGTGTTAGTCAATCCATAAATTGCCTATTTTCACATTATTAATTCTTATTTTTCCCATATCAAGCTTATAGACTTATCAAAGCTATCCTAATTAATTTAGAAATTGTTTTCAAAATAAACTAAGTTGGTTCTAAGGAGGAAGTTTATTTTTGCTAACCTTTAAAAGTTATGAATAGATATGTTAGGATACCAAAAACACATAAATACCACTCTTATTTCTTTCTTTCTTATGCACATGCCTAAGATACGTAAAGATAAAGTTTTATCTTCAACTATAAAGATCAAAGTGATTAGAGGAAGCATTGTGAGACTTATTGGTTTTTATTTTTAATTTGATGCCTTACTTTGGATTCTCATTTTTTTATTATAATTGTTTATGATTATATTGTTTGGTTGCTATGATACATATTTACTTAATTATACTTTATAATCTAATGCTAATTTAGAATTCAAGTTTGTAATTGCTTGATAATTCTAATGCTATGTAATAAATACATATTGGTAATTATGGTCAAGTCTTTATCTTAATTATATCGAGAACATGGTCTAAAATTAAACATATCAACTTGTGAATTTGTTGTTTAGATTTGATTATCTTTCTTACCTTAATGTCATTAATAAATCATATCAAGAGAGTTTGTCTAAGGTAGTTTAACTAACAAAAGATTAATTGAAGAGTTTGTCTTAATTAATAATGAACTAAGGAAATATTCAATTAAAGAATTAATGATCTTCAGTGTTAATAATCAATGTTTAAATATAATGTTGTATATGTCCTTATTTTTGAAGGTGTATTCATTTATTGACTTTATTTGCAATTAGTTTTCTATTTTGATTTTTATTAGTTTAATTAAACATTAAATTCTTCCCCTCTTTTAGTTACATGAACTCAATAGGATTAAAATAATTAGTTAATTGATTAATGACTCCATTTGTTAGGTCAAATTAGATAAATTGAGAGTATATAAGGTGTATTGGTGTGTGTTTTGCAACAAAATTAAAGTTTGGGAAAGGCTTGTTTTAGTTGAACACTTATTTTGTGAGAAAGTTTCAAACAATGAATGATTCTCTCTCAATAAAGAAAGCCAATCAATGGAAATAGTTGCTTTCTTTGATGAACTTTAATTGATTCAAACTACCCAAGAGAAGTCCTATTGTCAGGTAAACAAAAGACAAACTCATATTTTAAGTAATTATAATTCTCCTTTGGTAAAAAAATGCTAATCATGAGTAATAATTTCTTTATTTGGTGGAATTCAAACTGCCTAAAGTGTTTATCTTTTTTGTTATCCCTTAGAGCTATAAATAGACAAGTGAGATTTATGAGTTTCATTTTTAATCTAATTCTTTACTTTGAGTTCTTATGTTCTTTTATTATAATTAATGTTTATAATTATATTATTTAATTTCTAGGATACATGCTAGATAATCATACTTTATTATCTAATGTTATTTTACAATTGAAGTTTGTAATAGCTTAATAATTCTAATGCTAAGTAGCAAATAGAAATTGATGATTATAATCAAGTCTTTGTCTAATTTCTATGGAAAACATGGTCCAAAATTAAACAAATCAACTTGTGAATTTGTTGCTTAGATTCAATTATCTTTCTTATCATAATGCTATCAATAAAGTATATCTAGAGAGCTTGTCCTAAGTAATTTATCTAGAGAGTTGTCTTAGTAAAGAAAGCTAATGAAGAATAATAATGTAAAACTTACAATTCAATCAATGATTAGTGTAAGCATTTAAGTTAATTTCATGATTGCTTAGTGTAAACAACTCTTTGGAATTGTAAAGAAACATTATTAACAAGAAATGAATTTTCATTCTCATCTTTCTTATAATGCACCTATCTATCTATTTGAAAAGGTAATTAAGATAAATAACTCCTTTTGTTTGGTGATATTCAATGGATTTAAAATACCTAAAGTATACTAATGTTGAAGTTGCCACAAAATTAAAGTTTAGCATAGACTTAGATTTTGATTTAATGATTGTCTTGTGTAATTGATTATTTGAAATGAAAGGAGATTCCTTATTATCTAGGAATTAGATAAATGTCTTATACTTCAAGCAATGAACAATTCTCTTTTGGATAAGAAATATAAACAAGAGTAATATCTCTTTTATTTGATGGACTTCATTAGATTCAAACTACACTAGAGGAGAAGTCCTAGTGGCAAGCAATCAAGAGAAAATCTCATGTTTTAAGTGATTAATGATTCTCCTAATGTAAAGAATGCTAATTAAGAGAATACCCCATTATTGGATAGACTTCAATATATTTGGGCTACTTGATATGAAACAACATGCATTTTGCAAAGAAATTAGTGATAAGTATAAAAATTTAAGTTAATTTTGTGATTTCTTGATGAGGACCTTCTTAGGTATCACATTGAGAGGGGAAAAAGGTGAATAAATGTGAGATACTTACTTTTACAAATTTATCCAAATTAAACTTTTGTGACCTATTAAATTCAATGATCCAATTTTATCATGCTTCTTTATATGAGAACAACCATATGGATATCAAGCAAGCATAAGCACCCAAAAATATATAGAATTGTTTACGTGATTCACCCATAATGCGTAAGCTAGGTCCACAAAATGATAGGATCACTTTTAGATCACATGATCCACTCTTATTATTGAGGAATACAAGTGATATTATGGAAGGATCACTCCTTAACTACTTATAATGATCTCCTTATCATACCAAGGGTTTCCCACTCTTTTTGAAAGAAGTTCATAAAAATTTTATGATAAAATCTTTCCTAAGAAAGATCTCTCCATGTGCACAAGCTAGAGTGGCAACAAACTGATCTCCTTTCTCTTTGTTGTTGTCTCCTTCTTCATAGTCCATCTCTGCCTTCTGCACTGCTAGTCTTTACCTTCTATACTGCCGATCTCTACCTTCTATACTGCCGATCACAGCCTTCTGCACTGTGGGTCTCTACCTTCTGCACTATAGGTCTTTGTTTCCTATTGTTATCTCCTTTTTCTCTTTTGTTTCTATTGCTCACAGCTTCCTGTTGCTTATTGTTTTCTACTATGCTACTGTCTATTGTTTTTTATTGTTCAGATTTTTCATTTTGTAGTTTCTTTCCTCTATAGGTTCTATCTTTTATTAGTTTTCTCCTTTGCAGGTTCTTTCCATTACAAGTTCCCTCCTCTTTAGATTCCTCCTTCTACCTCTGTAGGTTTCTCCTTTTGCCTCTACAAGTTCTCTTCTTTGCCGCTAGTTCTCTCCTATCTTTGTAGGTTCCTCCTTCTACCTCTACAAGTTCCTCCATTTGTAGGTTCTTTTCTTTACTACCAATTCTCTCTTTTCTCTATAAGTTCCTCCTTCTATAAGTTCTTTTCTCTACTGGTAGTTCACTCCTATCTCTATTGGTTTTCTCCTTTGTAGGTTTTCTCCTTCTTTCTATCACTACGACCTCCTTCTTTCTATAGTTACTACCTCCTTCTTTCTATTGTTGTTGTTGTCACTCCTTCTTTTTGTTGCTACTACCTCCTTTTTCTGTGCACTCTCTCCTCTTCTATTGCTGAAGACTTTCTCTTTCTTATTGATGCTACAACTTATTGAGTTTCTCCTTATTGTCGTGCTCCTACCTTTTCTTTTTAGTGGCTATTCTCTATAGTTCTCTCTTTTTCCTTTTAGTGGCTACTCTTTGCCATGGCAACCTATTTCTCTATCACATTTCTACAGCTCACTCTTTCTTCCTTTGCCATGCCCTCTCTTATTTGCTACAACACACATATTTTCTTTTGACAACTGCATGGATATTTATATGCCTTGAGTTTAGGGTTGCCCTATAATTAACGGTTAGTATTGATTCTCAAAGGTTGCCTTACAATCAACAGTCAACATTAAATCTTAAAATTTAGAGTTAATGGTCAGCATTGACTCCTAAAATTTAGGGTCAACAATTAACATTGACTTATTGAATTTAAGGTTGACCTACCATCAACGGTGTTGACAAACGATCACTCTGCATCTCAAGCTCTTTTTCCTTATTCACAATGCTTTTAGGAATATCTTTAACAAATACAAATTGCACCTGTGGGCAGGCTACAACCTACATTACTAGATCCTGAGCAATTTCCTTGGCTTCTACCCTAACAGGCTGCTCATTGGCTAATGCTGCCAACACTTTGTAAATACAGCAAACACATGTCAATGGTGTTTACAACATCAAATCAATAAGGTCAAATATGTGAGATGTTGTTGACAACAAATCCAACATTAGTCATCAAAGATGGACTCAATATTTCTTTATGTGAATGATATCTAAGAATGAGAGGATAAATCTTCTTAGATAAAAGTGAGGTACACTCTTATCTTTGAAGCAAGGAACCATTCAATCCATGTAAGAATAGCTAATAAAGATGAATTGACAACAAAAAGAGAATTAATGATGCTATCTTAATAAAGAAATCTAATTAATGATAACATCCTTATTTTATGAACCTTAAAAGATTTGGACTTCTTAAGGTAGAATAATGTGCATCTTGAAATTAAAATTAGTGATTGGTATTGACATTTAATTTAGTTTCATAATTTCTTTTTATAAATAACTTCTTGAAATGAAAGGAGAAACAATTACAAGAAATGAACTGCTTATCTTATCTTTCATGCATTGAATCAATCTATCCATTTAAGATACAATAATCAAGAAGAATGACTACTTTGGTATAAAGAAATTCAATAAATTCAAACTACATAAGGTGTATTGATGTGGATGTTGTAACAAAATTAAAGTTAGGCATGGACAAGGATGTTAATAGAATGATATTTAAGTGTGAAAATTTCCTTACAATAAAAGGAGAAACCTTATTATCCATAAATTAAGAAAAGGTCTCAAGTTTTTAGTAATGAACTATTTTGTCTTAGAGAAGAAATCTAATTAAGTGTGATAGCTTCTATCTTCAATAAACTTTAATGAATTCAAACTATACTAAAGGATAAGTCTTGTTGTTAAGTCATTAAGAGACAATATCATGTTTCAAATAATTAGCAATTTTATTATTATGAAGAAAGCTAATCAAGAGTAGTAGCTTTATTATTGGATAGAATTCAATAAATTCATACACCTTTAGACATAATAACATGCATCTCACAATGAACATAGTGATTGGTTTAAACATCTAAGTTAATTTCTTGATTATTTGTATAAATAGTATCTAGGAATGTGAAAAGAAGACTTATTGGCTAAAAATGAAGTGCATTATCATCTTTTAAGCAATGACCCATTTAATCTATTTAAGAAATGCTAATCAAGTTGAATCACTCCTTTTGCTTGGGCTTAAATTATCCAAGTTGTATTGATGTGCATTTTGCAACAAAGTTCATATTTAGGGTAGACCTAAATGTCAATTACTTCATCTTTTTATGTTAATGATTCCATATTATGAAAGGAGAAGCCTTTGAGGAATCGAATGATAGTCTCATGATTCAAGTAATGAATGATCTCTCATGAAAAAGAAAACTCATTAATAGTAATCTCTTCTATTTGATGGAATTTAATGGATTTTGGATAACCCAAATGTACAATGATATTGTCAAGTAATTAAGAGACAATCTTATTTTTTAGGAAATGAATAATGCTCTTTTACAAGTGGACTTTAATGAATTCAGACTCTATAAGACACAATAATATGCAATTTGCAATTAAGTTAATGATTGGTGTAGGCATTGAAGTTAATTTTTTAATTTCTTTGTATTAATGACTCCTTAGAATAACAAAAGAACCTTTATTGCCTAGAAATGAATTATTAGTCTCATTTCCATGCAATAAACCATTCTATCCATTTGAAAGAAAGGTAATTTGGATGAATAACTCCTTTTGATTGATAAAATTTAATTAATTTAGAATACCTAAGGTTTATTAATATGCATATTACAACAAAATTAAAATTCGGTGTAAACTTGGATGTTGATTAAATGATCATATTGTCTAAATGATTCCTTACAATGAAAGAAGAAGCCATATTGTATAAGAATTAAGTAAATGTCTCAAGCTTCTAGCTAAGAATGATTCTCTCCTAAAATAAAAGGCTAAACAAGAGTAATAGCTCTTTTATTGAATAGAAATTAAATGGATTCCAATAACCGTATAAGAGAAGTCATAACGTCAATTAATTTGGAGACAATGTCATGTTTGAAGCACTTAGAGATTATCTCATTTTAAGGAAAGCTAATTAAGAGTAATAACTTGTTTATAGGATAAAGAAATTAATGATTAATGTAGAAATTTATATTAATTTCATGATAGTTATTAATGAATTTAGACTACCCAAGATAATAAGTCCTATTATCAATTAATTAAGAGATGATATCATGATTTAAGTAATTTATGACTATCTTATTATGAAAAAAAAAGGTTAATAAAGAGTAATAACTTAGTAATTGAATCCTATGTGATAATGATATTTAGGAATGAAAAGTGAAGTCCTATAAGCTAAAAGTGAGATGCATTCTCATCTTTTAAACAATAAACCATTCAATCCAAATAAGAAAAGCTAATCAAGGTGATTGAATCCTTTTGCTTCATGGAATCCATTGGAGTCAAACTACTCGATTTGTATTAGCATGCATCTCCTAATAAAATTAATATTTTGTGTAGACCTAGATGTTAATTACTTTGTCTTTATATGATCATCATTCTTATAATGAAATGGTAAGCCTTATAGATCAGAAATCAAATTATAGTCTCATGATTCAAGAAATGATTGATCTCTTTTGTAAAAGAAAGCTGATCAAAAGTAATGATTTTTTTATTCAATGGAATTTAATAAATTTCAACAACACAAATGATGAGTGATATTGTCAAATAATCACGAGATGATCTCATGTTTTAGGCAAAAAATGATGCTCTTATTATAAAGAAAGCTAATCAACAATAGTAGCTTCATTATTAGATAGACTTCAATGGATTTAGAATCCCTACAACCTAATAGTGTGCATCTTCTAATCAAATCAATGATAGGTGCAAGCATCTAAGTTGATTTTATGATTTATTTATATGAAGTCCATCTAGGCAATGAATAATGCTCTCATTATAAAGAAAGCTAATCAACAATAGTAGCTCACAATTAATGTTGTCCCCACAGCCTTATATGAGTTGTAATTGTTGTCAACTAGATTTAAAAGTGCAAGCAGAAGTGGCTCATATCTCATAAATTACAAGATAAGACTAGCATGTCAAATAACATCGTAAAGTGATCTTCTAGGAGTGAACTTGAAGAGGGAGTTTAGCATTGCTTGAGAAAAATAAATTAAGAAGGAGGATGATGTTGAATTTTGAATGGAACAGTAATGTGAAGTCATATGGAATGGCAAGAAAGGAAATTCGCCACAGTTACAATAAACCCTACTAGGGTTTTCATAGAAGGGAGTATATAAACCAAGACTTATCTCTATTGGGGAGCTACCGTAAGATAGAGCAAACCAAACCTAAAAATGGAAGACCTAGAGAAGGGGAGACGTGAGAGCAAACCACTCGAAAAATAGTGAGAGCAAATCAAGACTAGACCTGGAAACGTGAGAGCAGATCAACACCAGACCTGGAAACATCAGACTAGATCAAGACTAGACTTGGAAATGTGAGAGCAGATCAAAGCCACCTAGAAAATAATTAGAGCAGACTAGAAACGTTCAACTGTGAAAGCAGACCAGAAATATGTGATGGTGTGAGCAAACCAGAAATGTTCAACGATGAAAGTAGACCAGAAACGTGCTACCATGTGAGCAGACCAGAAACATTCAAAGGTGAAAGTAGACCAGAAATGTGCGATAGTGTGAGCAGACTAGAAATGTACAACTATGAAAGCAAACCAAAAACATGCGACAATGAAAGCAAACTAGGAATGTGTGACGGTGAGAGCAAACAAGAAATGTGCGACGATGAAAAATAGAACAGAACGGTGATACCAGGTGAGACCAGACCAGAATTGGTGAGACCAAGAAAAAGGGAAACGAGTGACACTAGAACACACTGGAAGACCAGAAACAGGTGAGACCAGAAAAGGGTGAAACATGTGAGACCAACGTAGCTTGAAATAGGTGAGACCAGACCAGAGCTAGAGTAGGTGAAACATGGACTAGTGAAATGTCAGACCAGGTGAGACGTGAAATTTGGTGTGACCAGAACCAGAGAAGACGTGAGACCTAGAGAGGGTGAGATGTGAGACCAGACCAGGTGAGACTGGAATAAAATGGCGAAACGGTGAGACTAGAAGATGGGTGAGATAGTGAAATGGTGAGACCAGGAGTTGGGTGAGACAACCTAAAGAAGAAATTCGATGAAGCATTTGAGAGAACTCAACATATTTTTAGATTTCTTCAAGAGAGGTTAGAGAGTGTTTGGTCATCTTCCAAGCGATAGTGAAGCAGCCTATTCAAATCAAACAAAGACAACATAAGGTAGAAGAAATGTAGACACAATAACTGACACTCTTTGGATTGTGATTGGTTTATATTTGCAATAGTAAAAGAAGTAGAAGATTAAGACATCCATTGTAATCATAGGAGATACCACACTGGTTTTCTCAAGTATAGTAGATTGTCCTGGTAGAGGAAGAATCCCTACCACCGTGGAGTACATCACATTGACAAAACTACTTAAATTTCTTTTGTCCTTGCTTTGAATTTACATTCTATGTTTTGAATTGAGTTGTGAACACAACTAAAGAATCATCAAACCCATAACTTAAAAAAAGATGTAGTCAACAATAACCAATTCATCTAATAGGCAAGGTGTCTGAAAGGTAACTTTGAGGACTATTGTGATTAGTTGGTAACAATAGATCTACCTTAGTTGAATCAGGGAAAGAGGTCATTTTTGGCTTAAATTATTAAAGTTTTTTTAAGGGTTGTGATACTGATTCACCCCCTTCTCAGTATCACAAATTAGTAGATCCTAGGGTGAAGTTAGGAACTTCAATTGGCATCAGAGCCTGGTTCACCAGTTTGAAGCTTAACGGCTTTGTGTACTAGTTTGAAATGTTTCAGAAGTTTTAACTTGTTTAGCATATTGAGAAATGGATGCCAGTACCAGCACCAGCACTACTTAGAGCAAGAAGGTTCCAATATTTAATGGAACCAACTACTATATGTGGAGAGCAAGAATGCAAGTGGTATTTGTAACCATGGGCATGAATGTGGTGAAATCTATACAAGAGGGTTTTGAGACTCCAAAAGAAGGTAAAGATCCAACACAGAGAAATTAAGGTAGTTTAAGATCAATGGGAAGGCCTCAAATGTCATCATTTCAACATTGACAGATGCTGAATATGCTAAAGTTATGGACTGCAAATCTACTAAAGAGATATGGGATAGATTGTAGAAGGTTTATGAAGGTGATGGTAGAATGAAGGAGGCCAAGCTTCAAGTTTTCAAGGAGAGACATGAATCCCTCATAATGCAGAAGAATGAGATAGTCCAAGAGTTCTTCACCAGGGTTATTAATGCTATAAATAACCTTAGAAGTCATGGGAAGAATAAGAAGGACTAATCTATTGTAAAGAAAATTTTAAGAATTCTGCCTCAGAGATTTGCCTCAAAGGTGGTAGGCATAGAGTAGAGGAGAGAACTTAATTCTATGTCACTACATGATCTCCAATGCAATCTCATTGCATATGAGATGAGAATAAAGTCAACTAAAAGCTCCTCAACATCAAAGCTACCAAATGAGGTAGCATCCAAGCTATAAGACATTTAAAGATAAGAGAAGAGGAGAAATCATCCAGTGAGGATGATGATGGTGATAAGGAAGAAAGTGAAGGTGAAGTGTTGGCTTACTTCACAAGGAAATTCAAAAAGGGGTATAATAAGGGAAAAGGACAGTTGTCCTTAAGATGTTATCGAGTATGGGTAGACTGCACACTTTGCTTCTTAGTGCAAAGTGAAACTTGATGATGAAGATGAGTATGGTGATGATGTTCAGAATTCAAAATGGAGAAGACCATTATTTAAGTCAAGGAAATCCAGCAAGAAGACTGCCAACCCACAGAAGAAGAAGAAGAGAGGCTCATTCAAGAGTTATGTGAGCCAGGCAAAAGAAGCTGATGAGGAGGAAGATGTAGACTCATCAGATAAGCATGCTGAGTTAGAAGCAGCTTCGAAGGAGATAATCAGAAGGGGCAGAACCATAAAAAGGTTGAACGCTCATATAAAACAAGTTGAAGCAAAGATTGAGGAAACAGAAAGTCAAAAGGATGAAATAAGGGCTGAACATATTGACTTGAAAAGAAGATTTGAATAACAAATCAAAATATGTGAAGACCTTACTATTGAGCTTGGCTTAAGGACATCAACAATTGAAGAAATGGAGATAGAGTTGCTAAGACTTCAGCAACAACTCAAAAAGAGTGAGGAGAACTTGCAGAAGTTTGAAGTGGTAGGAGAAACAAGCTTTACAAGAGAAAAGAAGAATGAAGAGAAAGTGCAGCAATCTGAGGCTGGACTACCTAAAGAGAATGAGACTTTGCCAAAGAAGTTGGAAAAAAAAAAGGCTGTGACTTAGGAGAAGATAGTTATCAAACCAAAGCCAGGGCCAAAAATGATGTATGTGGTTGAAGAGTAGCAACCCATAGCTGATACGTCTCAGAAAGAAAAGACTGAGCAACCAAGAACAGTGAAGGCTGAAAATAAAGAATATTTGAAGAAGCAACATAGGGTTGCAAACAAAATTGAAGAAAGTCAGCCAGCTAAGGGCAATAGTTGAACAAAAGAAGGAGAAGAAGGTGGCTAAAATGAAAGCCACACAAGCAAAGAAGCTAGTAACCTTGCCTACACAGCAAGCAATGAACAAAAGAAAACAAACTGTGATTAGACCCAAGAAAAGGCAGTTTTAAGGTTACTGTCTTTATTGTGAAGTTTGGGGTCATATGTCAAATAAATGCTGATGAAGAAGGCCAATATATGTCTCCAACTTGAGAAGATACGATGCTGCATACAAGTGGAGAGAATACAAAATTCAGAGTAGAACACCTATTGTGAGTTCTTGCACATACTGTAAAAAGCAAGGACACACTGACAAGGAGTGTTGGTGGAAGCCCAAACCAGTGGTTTCAAAGAACAAGTTTGCTATATTAGCAAACTTGGAACAATGTGAAAGGTGTGGCCAGGATGGCCATAATGCCAAGAAATCCATGACACTTCTCCCTAAGCAAGAGAAGGCACTCAATGGCATAGTGAAAGCAATTGGTACAGTCAAGAGAAGGCAAAATCAAGTTTGGCAATGATGATTAACACAACATCAGTGGTTAAGGGTCAGTAAATATTGGAAAGGAAAGTTGAAAGATGTTCTGCACATTGAAGGACTCAAATATAATCTAGCATCTATCAACCAACTATGTAATGAAGACCATAAAGTGATATTGACAAAAACAGGTTGCCAAGTAAAGAGTAAAGAAGGCAATACTGTTGCATCCATGAAGAGACTAGCTGAAAATTTATATGTTATTGACGAGGACAAGACAAACAACTGTTTACTTACAAAAGAAGAAGAAAATCAACTTTGGCATAGGAGGCTAGGACACTTAACACAAATGAACATAAGGAAGTTGACTACTACTCATGCAATCAAAGACATTCCAGATATCAACAGAGACAGGGAGCATGTTTGCTCAGCATGCTATAAAGGAAAATAGATCAAAAAGTAGTATAAGACCAAAGAGTTCAGTTTTGAAGTAATGCTTGACATTATACATATTGATTTGTGTGGGTTGATGAGAATAGAAGGGTTAAATGGTGAGAGGTACTTCATCTTGTTTGTGGATGATTATTCTAGAAGGACCTACATCATGCACTTTAAACACAATTCAGAAGTTTTGAAATGCTTCAAGAGATATAAAAGATTGGCTGAAAATGAGAATGGAGATAAGATCAAAGTATTGAGGTCAGATCAAGGCACTAAATTTACAAATAAAGCTTTTGAAGATTACCTTAAGAAGC
>JAHLGO010021099.1:4270810-4311129 GCA_020615895.1 Ceriops decandra | reverse complement strand
TTTCGGTCTTCATCTACATTAGCTCTAATCATGGCTATTTCTATCTCCTTGTAATAGTCCTCCACACTCATGGACCCTTGCACCAGCCTCTACAACTTTCTATATAAGTCTCTATAGTAGTGGCTACATATAAATCTCTTGTGCATTACCAATTTCATCACTTCCCATAACTAAACAAGCCTCTCACCATTCCTCCTTCTACTTATCATTAATTCGTCGCACCAAATACTTGTATAATCAGTAAATTCTACAACTGCTAATTTTACTTTCTTCTCATCGAAATAATTATAGCAATCAAATACATGCTCAACCTTTCTTTCCCACTCCTAATAATGTTCAAGATCATTTTTCCCTTGAAATGCTGGAATCTTCATCTTTATGTTGCTCAAATTGCTATCACTTTTGGAAATAGCCTTTCTACCTTTTCTCAAAGTTGATTCTTCATACTCTGAATCTTCCTCATCTTTTTCCTCAATCACATGCCTTTTACAGGATTTGGATTTACTAGGTGATTGAAACTCATCTAGCCTTGCATTTATCATCTTAAATTACTCGGTGATAGCCTTCATCCAAATCTACACATTTATATCACACACTTCTCCTTCACTACTCATGTTTACAACCTATAGAAACATGTTAGTAATTAAAAAAAATTTGTTCCTCATACACTCCCTCACGTGTTTGCCCTCAAATCAAATTGTTATCACTCGTGCTTTACTCTATTTTGGATTTTCTCTATAATGATCTCACCACTCTTGCCTTTTCTTTTCACTCAAGCTAGGTCACTTTATGTTCTTAAAGGAGTTAAGATCAACAAATTACAAGGAGCAATTCGTTAAATGGTGGCAAATTTCAAAATCAAAACTTTAAAAAAAAAATCAAGATATCCATTTTAGAGTTGGAAAAAAAAAAGATTTGCAACCTTATACATAATAAGTTGTAAGAATCAAGATGCACTACTCAGCTCAAACACAACTTCTTCTTCTTCCTTTTTTTTTTTTTGCTTTTTTTTCTTCTTTTATTTTTTAACCTTCTCTCTATTTTTTTCTTTTAATTTTTTTCAACCTTTTTTTTAAATCAAATCAATCACCCACAGAATTAACACAACTTCAAGAGTAATAAGTTGATCAAAACAAACTAGAAGAACTAAGCAAATAAACATAAGGAATGAATAAAGCACAAATAAAAGTACTAAATAAAGATGGAAAAAAGATAAGTAACTTATCTCTTGAACCAAGGTTCTAATACCAATTGATAAAGAACTTGCTAGGCAATCTGCCTTAGGAACCCTTGAATCAATTTGTTATGTACACCTCAGAAAGCTAGGAAACAAATTGAGTTAATTAGATCAAAACCTTAAAAGTCCCAATCTAAAGACACCAAAAAGGGTGATCACTCCTTTGATAAGTCAAGACAATGTATTCTTCCAAGAACACAAGAAAGTAGAGCAAAGCTTGCTAAAAAAAATACCTTAATCTTGTTCCGTTTGTTATACATAGTTGTAACCTTTATATAGGCATGTAAATATTACAATCCATTTATTAAAATATTAACATACTTATAAAGGAAAACCTTAATTGGTGATCCTTCTAATTAAGGAATACAATTCTACCTTGATTAGGAATTCTTAGAAAAGATGACCACTAATGATATAAAGTTAAAGTAATACTCTAACTAATGTATCAAGACTCAACTGAACCTACAAGCCTAAATAAACCCAAGAAGTTAAGCCTTTTTTACATGAAATTCCACCTTAACTTCAAATCTAGCAACCCAAAACAAAATTAGGCCATTAATACAACTTAGCATGCAATAGAGCCTTTCCATAGCTTGGTCATGCAACTTGGACTTATATTATGGGTTCCAAGTTTTGTTCTTTAAGTTCTAAGCCTTGTCCATCATTTTGCACATAAAGATAAGTGATTATCCTTGGTATAGCATTGTAAACTTTTATAACAGTCTTGGAATCTTCTAGAGCACACTATTAGTCATACAACTCTATGATTAAGCCTTGTAAAGCCTTTTTCATCCTCTTTGTCCTTACCCTAATCATTGGACCATCGATTCTTTGCAAAGGATCTAAGGAATACTTGCTTTTTTGCACATGAATTGCACCTTGTTCTCCATCATATGGTGGGACCAATAGGTTACTACTAGGAGAAGAAACTTTGAGAGAACCATAGAAACTTAGAATGAGTTAAAGACTATGATGACAAGGAGATTTGTTCTTAACTCTTGTTATAAGGATTTGTATAACAAGTTGTAGAGCCTTACACAAGGTTCTAAGAGTGTAGAAGAGTACCATAATGAGGTACAATATCTAAATCTAAAGAAGGTAATCTCCCACATAGAAAAGAAGAAGTAGTTATTCTAGAATTCAAATTGCTTATGAAATCCTTACGGCCAAAGTTTGATAGGATTGACCAAATGTTTAGGGAAATCAGCGACATAATGGATAACATAGAAGGGCAATTAAGTGTGAACCTATGAGGCCAACTAAAAGGGTCATGAAAGAGCTATTTGAACATGATTTTGGTGAAAATGGTGATGATTATTATTATGAGGGTGATAATTCTAGTAGAAACTTCAAAGGTAGATTTAGAGGGGGACATGGTAATAGGAATAATAGAGGAGTAAGAGGCAATGGAAATGATTATGATAGGTATAATAGAGGTTAGGATAATAAAAATAGAGTGGAGGAAGGAGGAAACAAAAATTTGAGTAACATTAAAATGAAGTTTCCTTCTTTTCCTCAGAAAAGTTATGACAATCAAAAGTTGTTCTACCCTTCTCTCTTTGTCTGGTCCTCATAGTGAGATTAATCACGTGATTGAATAAGCCCAGAAGTAACCCAAAAGAGGGAGATCAAGGTCGAGGGATGTCTTGGAAGATGCTAATGCAAGGCTCGCAAAGGTCGAGTAAAAATCGAGCTCTGATACCACTTGTCACAGACTTGGCCTTGATTAACCAATGACCCACGCGACACTATCAATTCACTTGACTCAAATGCTAGATATAATGATCCACCTCCCTAATGGATGGCTAGGATCTATTTGATCTAATAGTCCCTATTTTCTTTCTAGATTATTCTACACAAGTGTCTCCTCTTGGCATCGACCCATTTCTTCATCCGCTTGATAGCCTTAGCCAAGTGTGCCTGTGCTATGTCAGACTTCTCATGCCAACCCTTGGCAAACTTGAATTCAATAGGACTCAGCCCTTAGGTACCTCATTTGTAAATCATCCAAGCAATTGTGTAATTGCATTCTTGAAGTAGTATAGTATTCTCCAATGCAATAGTATAGTAGGACCAGCAGATTACTACTAGAAGGAGGAATTTTGAAAGAACAATAAAAGCTTGGAATGAGTTAAAAGACTATGATGAGAAGGAGATTTGTTCCTAGCTCTTATTATAAGGATTTTTATAACAAGTTGCAAAACCTTACACAAGGTTTTAAGAGTATGGAAGAGTACCATAAGGAGATGGATATTGATATGATTAAGGAAATGTAATGGAGGATGAGGAGGCAACCATCACTAGGTTCCTCCAAAGGTTGAATAAAAGCATAACTGATTTGGTAGAACTACAACACTATGTAGAGCTTGAGGACATGGTACATATTGCCATAAAATTTAAGAGGCAACTTAAGGGAAGGAGTACTTTTAGATATAATAAGAACTCAGTTTCATCTTTTTTGAAGCTAAACTAGCAGAAGAAGGAAGAGAAGATGACTCCTAAGATGACTAGTGAGGGTAGCCTTAAAAAAGGTAAGTTTGAGGAAAAACTAAGGACATCAAATGTTATCGATATCTAGGTAAGGGTCATATAGCTTCACAATTGATGGAAGCTATATAGTACTAGCTTGAATCAATAAATGACTTGATGCTTTGCAAAACCTTGAACCACCAATGACAAGGGCAAGATCAAAGAAAATAAAGGAAGCACTCAATAACTTGTTATGTAACATTTACTTACAGGAAATTACTAGGCATGAATTAAGGATGGTGAAGGCTTCTCAAGGGCATGCAAATGTGTCATCTATGGAAGAATATGAAAACCGTGGCCTTGTGAAGGAAGTTGGAGTTGGAGTTGTGTGGGCATTTAAATGGGTTATTTTCTTAGGTTATATTGTTATGTAGTGGGTTGGACCAATTTTAGTATCTAAATGGATTATTTTCATGGGTTTTCATTCTTATATAGTGGGCTAGACGAATTTCATTGATAAGCCCATCTTAATAGTGAAGGTTTTAGGGGGTTAGGATATAAAGGGAAGAAAGATGACTAGAGAAGGCAGAACTTTGTTTATAAGTGAATGAGCTATTTTCTCTAGTTCTTTAAGAAATAATTCTAAACTTTCATACTTGAGTGTGTTGGCCTAATAGACTTATTATCTTCAACATTGTTATTGTTAGGAGTGGCATCTAAGTCCTATAGTTCTAGTTCTTGATTGTTTATAATCATTGGGTCAAAACTCTAATTCCTTAATCTTTATTAGAATGATCATATGCCAACATAGGTGTTGGGTTCTATTTGTATATAATCAATGTTCATATCATTTGGTATCAGAGCTTTGGCTCTAACTCAGTTTAGTTATCCTTTTGTTATCATCTTTTTCCGTGTGTTCTTTATTGTTGGTTGAATTATCAAAAAAAAAACACAAAAGAAAAGAAAAATTCATGTGTTTCTTATGTTTCACTATTGTTGTCATTTGTTTTGTAGAAATATCCATTTGTCAACCAAAAAAAAAGTGTATTTCTTGTGTTTCATTGCTTCTATTCATTCCTTCTGCAAAAATACCCATTAGTTAACAAAAAAAAAAATAACTTCATTGTTCAATTGGTCATTTACTTGATTATATTCAATAATTTGCATTACTTATATCATTGAATTCCTTGTCATTCTATTTGCTTTATTGCCCATCTTCCTTGATCGTGTTGCTTTTCTGAAGAGGTAGTCTAGGATTGATATATTCAAGTTTTGATTTTTCTAAATTTAGTTTACATAGAATTATTGAAAGATTTCTTAGAGTCTTGCATTTTATTTTGTGAAACACAAGAGTTAAGGAATATTGTAGTTGAGTGGAGAGCAAACACGTAAGGGAGTGAGCTTTCTAACAATCTCGCAAATACAATGTCTAATGCTAAAGAAGTCAGTTTCCCACATGGAGAGGAGGAAATAGTTGTTCCAAACTTTGAATTACTCATGAAATCCTTAGAGCAAAAGTTTGATAGGATTGACCAAATGTTTTGGGAAGTTAGGGACAAGATGGATAAAATAGAAGGGGAATCAAGTGTGAATCCTAAGAGGCCATCTAGAAGGGTTGTGAATGAGTAATTTGAACATGATTTTGTGTTGAGCACATTCTTGATGGCTAAATGTTAGATTTGTTGTCAACAACATCTCACAAGATTATATGTGTTGATTTAATGTTATGAATGCTGTTGAGACGTAGTGAGGTCTTTGGGAGAAACCAATAATGACAGGTCAACCCTAGTAGAGGAGTCAATGTTGACCATGACCTTAAATTGTAGAGGTCAAGATTGACCATTGACCCTAAATATTGTGTAACACTAGTCCTAAGACTCTATAAATACCCCTAGGTGTCTTGCAAAAAGAAAAAAAATGAGGTTATAGAAAATTGAGTGAATAGCAAAGGCAAGGCAGTCAACCAAGGAGAGAGAAAGAGGGCAAGGTAATGAGAGTGTAATAGCCACTAAGGAGAGGCATGAAGGCAACCAATCAAGGAGAGTGTAGCAGCCACCAAGGAGAAGCAGCAAGGTGCAGCCAGCCAAGAAGGAAAGAAAGAAAGGAAGGTAATTGGCCACTCACACTAGCAAACCATCGCCAAGATAGCCACTACACCAACAAGCCCTCAAAAAGGTGACAATAGCAACTGACCACCACACCAATACATCTAGAAGGCTTTCCAGCCGAGTAGTAACATGTACCTGCACATCCAAAAGGGTATACCAGCAGCAGTGAGGATGATGATGAGTCGGTCCCAAGAAAGAGAACAAAGTAATCTAGCTACTCTAATTCTTGAAATTTAGGTACTAAATGAAAAAAGAAATTATTTAGATTCAAAAGAAGGAATTTCCTAAGCAAGTTGGATGAAGAAGATTCTGAAGAGGAAAGTGATACGATTTTGATGATGAGGCTATAAAGGATGTGCTGGCCACTCAAGTAGATAATGATCAAGAATCTTTAAGTGATGAGGAATCAACAAAAGAGGAAAAGGATGAGTGGGTGCAATAACTTGGAATTGAGTTGAGGGCTTGTTTGCGCAAAAGTAGCAAGCTAGAAAAAAAGGTAAATCATCGCAAGAAATTGTACGAAAATTTTACTGTTGATGAATTTGATCTCCTTGTGAAGATAAAGGAGTTTGAAGAAAAAGAGAAGGAGTACTTGAAGAGAATTGAGGAGTTAAGCATACTTGAGGTAAAGCAAGGCAAGATATACAATGAACTTGGTGCTAAAGTGATTACACAAGAGCAAGACATGCTGACTTTACAAGCCAAGCTTCATAAGGCCAAGTTCGAGCTAAAAAGGCATGAAGAAAGCTTTATACAGACCATGGAAGTGAAAAAAGAGTCATCATCAACAAATGCCATTAAGGAGGATTTTACTAGAAAATTGGATGAGTGTCTAAACAATTAAAGACCTCATTCTATGGGGAAGAAAGGACATGGCTACATTGAAAAGCCAAGTGAAATGGTAGAAGAAAAGATAAAAAATTGTGTTTGCACCTAAAAGAAAGCAAGCACGATGACGTGTTAGAGAAAAGAGACCAACCCAAGTTAAAATGGGTTAGAAAAGATGTGGTGGAGACTCCTATCCAAAGGAGATAGGCTATCAAAGATGAAGAGAAAGTTGCCACACTAGTTGTTAAAGAAAGAAAACATGAACTTGGTAAAAGAAGTATATCTAGGTTTAAAGGTTTTTATTGGAGCTGTGGCAAGTATGGCCATAAGACTAATGCGTGTTGGAATACTTGGCCTATAATGAATAGGAGCATGAGGCAAAAGTATAAGGGGAGACTCTATCAAGATAGGAAACAGTCTCAAGTAGAAAGAAGTTATATTCCACTAGGAAACAGGTTTGATTTGCTAAGAAAGTTCTGTGGAATATGTAAAAAGGTTGGACACACTGCTAAGGACTACTTGACATTGCTGCCCAGTCAAAGCATGCAATAGAGAACAAGCCAACCATTGTTGCTCGATCAAGGAATGCAAAGGAGAGCACCTACACATGCTCCCACATTTAGCCAAAGAAGAAGAAGAGGAAGAGAAACATCTATGATCATGGAAGTAGCCTTAAAAGCTTCCAAGAGAAAAAAGTCAAATATGATGAGGATCAGTCAAATTTGGCAATGATGGTACCTTAAAGATTCAAGGTATTGGTGCTGCTAAAATAGGTACAGAAAAGCTGAAATCGAAGAAAGTGCTTTATGTTGAAGGGTTAAAACATAATCTCATCAATCTTAGCCAACTTTGCAATGATGGACATAAAGTTAATTTCAACAAGAGTGGCTACACAATAAAGAGACTAAAAGATGGTGTTGTTCTTAGTAAAGGTGAAAAAACACATGGAAACTTATACCAAGTTTCTAGAAGTATAAGCATATGCTATATGAGCACCAAAGATAAGAACTTATTGTGGCATAGAAGATTGGGACATCTTGGACAAAAAGGGCTAAACAAGCTATCCAAAAATGAAGTTGTGAGAGATGTACCAATGCTAAGAAGAGAGAGAGAGATGTAATTTACAGCATGTGTGAAAAAGGAAGATGGTGAGTGCTCCCAACAAAAATGTGGGGATCCAAATGAAGAAGCCATTAGAGCTCATCTACTTAGACATTTATGGGCCTATGAAATAAAGATCAACAAAGGATAATAAGTATTTCATCTCTTTTATTGATGATTTTACAAGAATGACTTGCATTATGTTCTTGAAATATAAATTAGAGGCTCTCAATAATTTCAAGAGCTATAGGAGGTTGGCTGAAAATCAGTTGGGGGGAAAAATTAAAAGGCTTAAGATAAATAATGGGATAGAATACACATGAAGTGAATTTGAAGATTATTTGGAGAAGCATGGAGTGAAGCATGAATATACTAGTCCTTACATACCCCAATAAAATGGAGAGGCTAAAAGGAAAAATATAAGCTTAGTAGAGATGGCAAGAACTATGTTGGTTGAGCATATTATGTGACATGGCTTTTGAAGAGAGGCTATCACCACTACAACTCAAGTTCAAAATAAATGTTTGATGAGACCACACATTGAGAAGACACCCTTTGAGTTATGGTATGGAAAGAAGCCAACTATAAAACACTTTAAAGTGTTTAGGAGCTTGTGCCTCATTAAATTCAAAGGTAAGCATCCTAGAAAATTTGATGAAAAGGCTTATAAAGGCATATTCTTCAGCTATGTACCAAATGGAAGAGGCTTCAGATGTTACAAGAAAAGGTTATTGAAAATAGTGGATAACTTTGATGTTAAAGTGATTGAAGATGGTGCTGCAATGCAATCACAACATGTGGAAGCTAAAGATGCCATGTATGACAATTAAAGAGAGTTTGATAGTGATGAATCCAAGGACATTCAACATGAGGAAGTTGTTGATTCTCAAGTTACAAGTGATGAAGAAGAAGAATCAGCTAACTTCACCTTCTTCTCCTCGAAGTAGTTATGACACTTATATATTAATTCTAACCTTAATTTTCAATCCAAATAGACATTAGGGTCAACTTTCCTTTGAAAGAAGGTATTTTCATTTTAATACTACTAAGATTTTTGTTTACCCATTCTTCCACTCTATTTTTGTTATCCTAACCTTCGTTGTACCTATCATATACATTCTTATTGCCTTTTACTCCTATACCATTCCCATTACCATGTCCTCCTTTAAATCCATCTTTTAAGTTTTTTATTAGCATTATCACCCTCATCATAATAATTATCACTATCTTTATCAAAATCATGTTCAAATTGCTCCTTTATGACCCTTCCAGCTAGTCGCTTGGGATTCACACCTTTTATTTTATCCATCCTATCTTTGACTTCCCAAAACATTTGGTCAATCCAAACTTTTACTTTAAAGATTTCATGAACAATTACTTCTTTCTCTCTATATGGGAAACTACCTTCTTTAGCATTAGAAATTATACTTGTGAGACTATTAGAAAATAAAACATATACTTCATAAAACTCACTCCCTCATGTATTCACTCTCCACTCAACTACAATAGTCCTCAAATTTTGTGTTTCACATAATAACATGCATGACTCTAAGAGCTCTTTTAATAGTTCTAGGTAAACTAAATTTAGAACAAACAAAACTTGAATATATCAATCTTAGAACTACCTCTTCAGAGAAGTAAAAAGATCAAGGAAGATAGACAATAAAGCAAATAGAATGACAAGAAATTCAATGATATAAGCAATGCAATTGGATAACAATCGATTATCAAATATAATCAAGTAAATGACTAATTGAACAATGAAGTGAATTTTTTTTTTGTTAACTAATGAGTATTTTTGCAAAAGGAATGAATAGCATCAATAAAACACAAGAAATACATGATTGTTTTTGTCAATTAATGGCTATTTCTACAGAACCAATGAACAGTAGTAGTGAAACATGAGACATGAGAAGCCACAATTTTTTTTTTTGTTTTGGTTAACTATTGGGTATTTTTTAAGAATGAATGATAGTAGCAACAAAACATAAGAAACACATGAATTTTTCTTTTTTTTTTCTTTTATTAAGAATTCAACCAACAATGAAGAACATACAAAAAAAAGGATGATAACAAGAGGATAACTAACTTGAGTTAGAGCCAAAGCTCTGATACCAAATGATATGAACTCCAATTATATGCAAATGGAACCCAACATTAATGTTGATATAGGATTGTTCTAAAAAAGGTTAAGGGATTGGAATTTTGACTCAATGATTATAAATAACCAAGAACCAAATCTGTAGGATTCAGACGTTACTCCTAACAATGACAATGATGAAGAAGATAAGTCTATTAAACCAATACACTCAAGTATGAAAGTTCAGAATTAGTTCTCAAATAACTAGAGAAAATAGCTCATTCACTCATAAAACAAAGTTCTACCCCCTCCAACAATCTTTTTCCCCTTTTTATATACTAACCCCTAAAAACCCTAATTGTTAAGATAGGCTTATTAAGGAAATTCGTCCAACCCACTAAATAATAATAAAACCCATGAATATAACCCATTAAGATGCTGAAATTCGTCCAACACACTACATAACAATATAACCCGTGAAATAACTCATTTAAATGCCTAAATATAGGCTCCCAACTCCAACTTCCTTCCCAAGGCCATGATTTTCATATTCCTCCACAAATGACACATTTTCAAGCCTTAGTGAAGCCTCCATCATCCTTAATTCATGCCTAGCAATTTCCTGTAAGTAAATCTCACACAACAAGTTGTTGAGTCCTTCCTTTATTTTCTTTGACCTTGCCCTTGTTATTGGTGGTCTAAGGTATTGCAAAGCATCAACTCCCTTATTGATTTAAGCTAGTATAATATGGCTCCCATTATTTAGGTACACTTATGGAAGGACAAATTTCTTATGCAAAGGAAATCAAAGTTGCAACCAAGGAGAGATGGTCCTTTTTAAGTGGTGGTAAGAGTCAATGATGATGCATATAAACTTAACTTGCTAGATAAGTATAATATGAGTGCAACATTTAACGTTTTTGACCTTTCTCCTTTTCTTTTTGATGATGAGGGTATTGTTGACTTGAGGACAAATCATTTTGAGGAGACCGGGAATGATGGAAGCCATATCATACCAGCTTAAATCAACAAGGGAGTTAATACTTTGCATAACCTTAGACCACTAATGACAAGGACAATGTCAAAGAAAATAAAGGAAGCACTTTATAACTTATGTGAGATTTACTTACAAGAAGTTGCTAGGCATAAGTTAAGAATGATTAAGGCTTCACTAAGGCTTGTAAATGCATTATCTATAGAGGAATATGAAAACCATGGCCTTGGGAAGGAAGTTAGCCTTGGGAACCTATGTTTAGGCATGTAAAGGGGTTATTTTTATGGGTTATATTGTTATGTAGTGGATTGGATGAATTTTAGCATCTTAATGGGTTATTTTCATTGGTTTTATTATTATTTAGTGGGTTGGACGAATTTCCTTAATAAACCCACCTTAGTAACTAGGGTTTTTAGGGTTAGCATATTCAAAGGGAAAAAAGATGTTTGGAGAGGGTAGAACTTCATTTTATGAGCAAATGATTTTCTTTACTTCTTTAAAAACTAATTCTAATCTTTCATACTTAAGTGAGTTGGTTCAAAAAACTTATCTTTTTCAACGTTATCATTGTTAGGAGTGACATTTGAATCTTATAGTTCTGGTTCTTAGTTGTTTATAATCATTAGGTTAGAACTTCAATCCTTTAACCTATGTTAAAACAATCCTATACCAACCTTGGTGTTAGGTTCCATTTATATATAATCAGATTTCATATCATTTTTTACATGTTATTCAGCCTTAATTTAAAATCTAGTAACCTAAAACATAAATAGGCCCTTTAATACAACTAAGCATGCAAATCAGGTATTTCCTTAATTTGGTCATGTGGCTTGAACTTATATCATAGGTTCCAAGTTTTGTTCTTCAAGTTCTAAGTCTTATCCATCATCTTGTACATAAAAATAAGTGATTATCCTTGGTGTAGCATTCAAAACTTTTAGAATAGTCTTGGAATCTTTTAAACTACCTTTTTTGCCATATAACTCCATGATTAAGCCTCATAAAGTCTTTTTTTACCTCTTTGTCTTTACCCTAGTAATTGGACCATGAATTCTTTGCAAAAGATCTTGGGAATACTTGTTTTGTTGTACTTCATTAGCACTTTGTTCTCTATCAAATTCCTTATAGCTTTCAAGATTTTTTCCACCAATGCTCTTCCACTATTATCATTGATCATACTCCTATTTATGGGAAGAAGTCCTTCATAGAAGTATTGAATTAGGATTTGATCATTGATTTGTTGATGGGTGCAACTTACACAAAGCTTTTTAAAACATTCCCAATATTCATATAGGGACTTGTATTGTCAAATGTCACATATCTTTATTTGAATGGTGATTACTCTAATAGCCCAAAGTTATTCTCTAAAAATGGCCTCTTCATCTCATTTCATGTGATGATAAATTCCAAAGTTAAGTGGTAGAGCCAATAAACACTTTACTAGGTTAGGCAAAGAGAATACAAAAGCCTTTAAATTGATTTATTCTATAAATATCTTTGTAGGTTTCATGCTTGAACAAAGTACATGGAATTCTTTTAGATGATTACAAGGATTTTCATCTATAGGACCATGAAATGTTCATAAAAAATGAATTAAACAAGATTTCAACTTAAAAGCAACATCAACATTAGGATACACCATGTAAAGATGTTGGTTTAAATTAGGAGTTGCCAACTCTTTAAGAATATAGTTGTTATTTTTGGAGACTTGATTTTTGTCTTAATGTCACTTAATAAGCTTGATGATGATACAAGGTTGGATATGAGTGGTAAGTCTTAGTGAAGGTGGAAAATTTGTGTGCTTTTTGGTTTGAATGTAGTTATTTTTTCTATGGAGCTTTTGGTTAAACAGTTCATAAGATACAAATAATATAAGGCTACAATCATAAGAAAATAAACTAATTAAATAGTCAATCCCTAGCAATAGTGCAAAAAATTTGATATGTGCCGAATATAGTAAAATTACTCTAAATCACTTAATGAACAAGTTTGTAATTGTAGTGGATAAAGATTGAATCCACAAAATTTGAATTTTGATTAATCAATTAACAAATGATCTCGGTCTTATCAAGTTCATGTAAATAAAAAAGCAAAAAGGGATGAATTTGATTTTATTAAACTAATAAAAATTAAAATAGACAATTAATTGTAAATAAAATCACTAGATGAACACAACTTTGACAATAAAAATTAGTAGTTAAATCTAAACAACAAAATCACAAATTGATCTGGGTTGTTTCCATTGTCTTGTATGGGTTATAATTATTGTCAACTAGATTTAAGTGTGCAAGGAGAAGTGGCTTATATCTCAGGAATTACAAGATAAGAATAGCATGTCAAATAACTTTGTAAAGTGATCTCCTTGGAGTGAACTTCTAAAGGGAGTTTATCATTGCTTAAGTCTTACTGTGACATAGCATTACTTGAGAAAAATAAATTACGAAGGAAGATAATGCTGAATTTTGAATGGAATAGTAATATGAAGCCAAATGGAGGGGTAAGAAAGGAAATTCGTCGCAACTACAGTAAACTCTACTAGGGTTTTCATAAAAGGGAGTGTTAAACCAAGACTTATCTCTTTTGGGGTAGCCACCTAGAAAATAGTGAAACAAAGCAAACCAGAATTAGGGAGAGCACACTCACACACCAAAAAAAGAGGACATGGATACAGACATTAGAGCAGACTAGACCTGGAGAAAGAGAGGATGTGAGACTTGGAGAAGATGAGACATTAGAGCAAACCAAACTTGGAGAAAGAGAGGATATGAGACCTAGAGAAGGTGAGATGCTAGAGCAGACCAGACCTAGAGAAAGTTCGTGAGACTTGGAGAAGGTGAGACGTTAGAGTAGACCAAACCTGGAGAAAGAGAGGACATAAGACCTAGAGAAGGTGAGATATTAGAGTAAACCAGACCAGAATCCGTGAGACAAAAAAGGGTGACCAGGTGAGACATGAGACCAAGTAAGGTGTGAGACTACGTGAGATGTGAGACCAGGTGAGGCATGACAAGGTGTCACTAGAACACGCTAGAAAACCAAAATTGGTGAGACCAAAAAAGAGGGAAACGTGTGACATCAAAACACACCAGAAGGTCAGAATTTGTGAGACCAAAAAGGGTGAAATGGATGATACTAGAGGAGACATGAGACCAGAAATGGGTGAGATGAGAAAAGGGTGAAACACGTGAGACTAGAGGAGCCGTGAGACCAGAAATGGGTTAGACCAGAAAAGGGTGGAACATGTGAAACCAGAAAATTGTGAGACCAAAAAAGGGTGAAACACGTGAGACCAGAGGAGACATGAGACCAGAAATGGGTGAGACCAGAAAAGGGTGGAACGTGTGAGACCAAAAAGGGTGAAATGTGTGAGAGCAGAAATGGTGAGACGTGAGACCTAAAGACGGTGTGACGATAAGACAAGAAAAGAGTGAGACTGTGAGACAGTGAGACCAGGAGATATGTGAGATAACCTAGAAAAGAAATTCGATGAAGCATTTGAGAATACTTAACATATTTTTAGATTTCTTCAAGAGAGGTTAGAGAGTGTTTTGGTGATCTTCCAAGTAGTAGTGAAGCAGCCTATTCAAATCAAATAGAGGAACACAAGTTAGAAGAAGGGTAGACACAGTAAGTGACACTCTTTGTATTGTGATTGCTTTGTATTTGCAATAGTGAAAGGAGTAGAAGATTAAGACATCCATTGTAATCATAGGGGATACCACACTGGTGTTCTCAAGTATAGTGGATTGTCTCAGTAGAAGAAGAATCCCTATCATCGTGGAGTACATCACATTGACGGAACCACGTATATCTCTCGTGTCTTTGCTTTGAATTTACATTTTGTGTTTTGAATTGAGTTGTGAACACAGGTATAGAATCATCAAACCCATAACCTAAAGGAAGACCTAGTCAAGAACAACCGATTCATCTAATAGGCAAGGTGTTTGAAAGGTAACTTTGGGGACTATTGTGATTAGTAGGTTATAGATCTACCTTAGTTGAATATAGGAAAGAGTTGAATTTTGACTTAAATTATCAGAGTGTTTTTTTAAGGGGTATGATATTGATTCACCCCCCTCTCAATATCATAGACTAATAGATCCTAGGGTGAAGTTAGGAACTTCAATTTGTTTAATCTTAAAGCATCTTCTAAAATTAGACCATAATTATTAATTTTTATTTGCTACTTAGCATTAGAATTATCAAGCAATTATGAACTTAAATTCTAAATTAGTATTTAATCATAAAGTATAATTATTATTTAATCATAAAGTATAATTATTTAGTATACATCCTAGCAATGAAATAATATAATCATAAATAATAATTATAATATAATAACATGAAAATACATTATAAAAAATCAAATTAGACATACAAACCAATAAATCTCACAATGCTTCTGCCAATGAATACAATCCTTATAACCAAAAATCAAACCCTAGCATTGTATATCATAGGTGTACATGCAAGGAAGAAAGAAAAAAATAGGTTTGGGTCTTTATTTTTGGTACCCTAACATGTCTATTTCTATCTCTAAGGAACAACCAAAATAATCCGAAGAAAGTAGCACTTCATCCATAAAACTTTCTCTAACCTACAAGCTAGATTGAGGACAATGGTTTATGGCCTAATTCTTCCTAGATATCTACAAAAAAAGACCATTGTAGAAAGCTCAAGATGCCTATTTTGATTTCTATGAAGGCTCTAAATCCATCCAATAATGCTTAGAATGTAAAATTCCCAAAGTATTCTCTCATGGTTAAATTTTCTCAAAATTGCAACTTTAAACTTCTAAATTACTCCAATCCATTCGGTCTTTCCCTAAAGCACAAAATTAAATCCTATAAGTACTTTTAGAACGAAAATGCACTAAAAAAAGTTTAAATATAAAAGAATAAATATAATATACATAACATACTCAAATTGTAATAACTACATCTTTCCAACTTTGACACTTTGAATCCATTGAATTCCATTAAGTGAAGGAGTCATTAATCTTGATTAATTTTCTTACAAGTATTAAGTCGTTCAATTCCTAAGTAATAAGACCACCTCTTCATTTCTATTGTAAGGATCCATTTACAAAAATTAACCTTAAAATTGTCTTTTGTATTTACACCAAACTTATATTCTTTGTAACAAACACATTCCTACACCTTTAAAGTCATTGAATTCTATTAAATAAAGAAGTTTTTGATCATAATTATTTTTTTTAAGTGGTACTAATCCTAAGTAATGAGGCTATCTCTCATTTCCTACAAATAAGGCTTGTCCTTTTAATGTACGCACTCATTTAAACAAAATGATCTTAAAATTATCTTTTGTATCTATATCAAATATTATATTTATTGCATCAGACATGTGTGTATACTTTTGGAATTCTAAATTGATTAAATTCATTAACTAAAGGATTTATTGATCATAAATAACTTTCCTTACAAGTATTAAATGATTCAATTCTTGATTAATGATTTCATCTCTTGATTTTTGCTAGCAAGGCTTATACTTTTATTGTCATGACTCATTCACACAAAATCATTTTAAAATTAACATTTTTTTCTACACCAAACATTGCATTCATTGCAATAAGAACTTATTTATTGCATTGGCACTCCAAATCCATTGAATTCCTTTAAACAAATGAGTGATTGATCTTAAGTACCTTTTTTTATATGTATTAAATGTTATAAATCTTGAACAATGAGATTGTCTCTTCCTATTTTGCTAACAAGTTTTTTTTTGTTTTTGTTATAAGGATTCATTTATATAAAATGAGGTAAAAATTATCTTTTATGTCTAAACCAAACATTATATTTAGTGCAACAAGCACCTCATTGCACCTTTAGTACTTTAAATCCATTGAATTCCACTAAAAATTGAGTGAACTTGATTAGAATTTCTTATAGCTATTGACTGGTGCAATTCCTGAATTATGAGGTTGTTTCTTGATTTTTGCTAACAAGACTTCTCCTTTTATTGTAAGGACTCATTTATACAAAATGATCTTAAAATTAACTATTGTGTTAATACTAAATATTATATTTAATGCAATAAGCATGTTTGTACACCTTTGATATTTTGTATCCATTGAATTCTAACAAATAATAGAGTGATTGATCATGATTTGCTCTTCTTACAAGTATTGAATGTTTCAATTCTTGAATTATAAGATATCATCTCTTCATTTTCTATTATCAAGTCTTCTATTTTCTTTGTAAGGGCTTCTTCACACAAAATGTTCCTACAATTAACTTTTGTAACTACATCAAATATTATATTCAATGCAATATTGACATCTTTACACATTATATTCCTAAATTCATTAAATTCCATAAAACATAGGAATCATTGATATTAATTAGATTTTTTTATCTTTAATTCCATTAAGAAATTTAGTAATAAATTTAATTTCTTTATTTATAAAGACTATATTTCCATCTTTTGTGAAGTGACCAAGGAATCTAACATTGTTTTGGAATAACTTATTTTCTTTGCAAACATAGCAAGCCTTACCTTTGTTATAACTTTTAAGAAAATTCTTAAATGTTTAAACTATTATGCAACAGTGTTAGAAAATATGAACACATATCAATATAAATAATAATAAATGTTAAATAGGAATCCAAGATTTCATTCATTATTTTTAAAAATTCAGATGGGGCATTTTTTAGCCCAAATAACGTTACATCCCATTTATAATACCTAAATGGTATTGTAAACATCATTTTATATTTATCCTTTTCATGGATATGGATTTTCCAATAACTAGATTTCAAATCAAATTTTGAAAATAATTTGGCCTTATAGTAATAGGGCAAGCTTTAGTGGGAATTTGACTTTCTTGAAAAGTTAATTCATAAGGCAACTTAAAAATATATTTTTTCTATTCCAAAAGGTAGTAGGAACATTTGTACAAATCATTGATTCTATTTCTTTTTGTATATCCTATATTTTCTTTTGATGAATAAGAGTGTTAGGCTTTTGTTTTAAGAACTTATTTTTCTACAAACATTATTTGTAGGACAATAATTTGGTCTCTTAATTGACTTATTTCTATGTTTAATTCACTAATTTCAACTTTAAGCTGTCTTGTACAGAAGATAACCTTTGTTTTATTTCAATATTAATACCTTGACTCATTATATTACTATTTTTAGGCTATAACCTTCATCCAAGATAATAATTTTAGAAGTATTTGTCATATTAATTTTTTTCTACCTTTTCTTCTTTAGCTAGGTGTAAATATTTTTCTAACTAATCTTTTTTATCTATCAAATTTGAAATCTTATTGGTAAGATTCAATATCATATTATTTTCTTTAGTTAAGACAATAAGTCATTGCTTTTGTAAAGAGCTTTAGAACAATTATAATGACTTTGACAACTTGAATTAGAGTTAGAGTTAGAACTGGAACTATCTTCTTCTATAACATTTAATTCTAAATCATCTTGATTCAAATCACTTTTGGATAAACAAACATTCATTAATGACTTCTTAAGATCTTCATTTATTGATAATTCTAGAATTTTTTGTTTTGTTTTACACTTATTAGTGTAATGCCTTATTTTTCCATATTTACAATAAACAATAATTTTGTTTTTCTTTACCTTAGGTTTTCCCATTTCTTTTGTTTTTAGTTAAGAAAATGTTTTCATTTATTTATTCTTCCTTTCTATAAGCCTTTCCTTTAGACTTTTTAGGATATATTATAGGTGAATAACCCATTTATTCATAGAAATCTCCTAAAACATTTTTGCCTTGCATTCTCATTTTGTAATTATTTGTGTAACTTAATTTTATTGTAAGGTTTGACTTCTTTAGCAACAACTTTAGCTATTAATTCTCCAAAAGCGTACATATTATAGTTAATTATTCCAAAATGATAAGCTTTAAGCCTAATTTTTACTCTCTAAGCAAATAAGGCATAAAGTCTTGATATAAAGTTTTCTTTCTAAAACTCACTTTGATTATCTTTCCTTGTAAAGACTTATAAGAAAAATAAATATTTTTACCACTTGAAGTCAAACAAATTTAGTCTTGTTGAGGTTTGAACATATTATTAATTTGTATGTTAATAATGCTGACTTTAGTAACATGTATGCTGCATGTGAGAAAGTTGCTTTTGTAAGTTTTATAGACATAAGGGATATTTGTTTAGAGTGAATAAGCTTTGTATTCCTCAAAGATCTTTGAGAGGAATACTTGTGAGAAAAGTTCATGAGGGTGGTTTAATAGGATACTTTGGCATTCAAAAGACTTTTGATGTTTTAAATGATCATTCTTTTGGCCATCTATGAAAAGAGATGTTGAAAGAGTCTGTACTAAGTTTAGGGTTTTATCCCATAGTAAGTATATGCCCTTAAAAATTTCTTGTGAACCTTGGACCAATATTTCTATCAATTTTATTCTTAGATTATCTAGGTCCAAGAAGGGCCGAGATTGTATTCTTGTTGTAGTTTATAGGTTTTCAAAAATGGCACATTTCTTACACCATAATAGATGAAGCCACACATATTGTAGGCTTCTTTCTAAGAGAGATTGTTTGCTTACATGGAGTGCCAAAAAGTATTGTGTTAGACCGCGATACAAAATTTTTAAGTCACTTTTGGAAGATATTATAAGGTAAGCTTAGAACAAAGTTGTTTTCTACAACTTGTCATCCACAAATAAATGGACAAACTGAGATAGTAAATCAAACTCTTGGTATGTTGTTACGTGTTATTAAAGCCTCTTTCAACTCTTTTGTCTTTGCCCTAGTCATTGGAATACTGATTCCTTGCAAAGGATTTAGGGAATACTTGCTTTGTTGCACTTGAATAACTCCTTGTTCTCCATCATTCCTCCCCTCCTTGAAAGGATTCATTCTCAAATTACCTACATCAAACAAAGATAAGTGAGCAACAATAAAAGTAGAACTAACATTACCATAGTTGCTTGGTAAATCTAACTTGTAGATATTGTCATTAATCCTCTCTAATACTTGAAAAGGTTCACCTCCTTGAAGTTGCAATTTGGACTTTCTTTATGGGGGAACTCATTCCTTCTTCATATGCACCCACACTTAATCATTTGGTTTAAAGAAAACCTTCACATGCCCTATATTAACTTGCTTAGCATATTGCTCATTTTTCCTTTCAATGTTAGCCTAAACCTTGGCATGAAAATCCTTTACAAATTCTGCCTTTTTCTTACCATCAATGTTAGTATGGTCTTTATTAGGCAAAGATAAAATCTTAAAAGGAGTTAAAGAATTAAAATCATAAGCAACTTTAAAAGCTGACAAGGCTACCCCACTTAACTTTTTAATAAAATAAGCAATTGGTTTGGAATCTTGCATCAAAACAACCCTTATTCCTATTCTAGATGCATCACATTCTACCTCAAAAACTTTATCAAAATTAGGCAAGCATAACAAAGGTGCATTAGTAAGCTTTTCTTTCAAAGTATTGAAAGCTCGATCATGCACATCATCCCATTTGAAAACAACATTCTTTTTAACAAGTTCATTTAAAGGAGTAGTAATGGAACTCAAATCCTTAACAAACCATTGATAAAAACTTACTAAACCATGAAAACTTCTCACCTTGTTCACATTCTTAGGCGTAGGCCAGTCCTTTATCGCCTTTACCTTCTCCCTATCTACACTAATAACTTGTGAATTAACAATATAACCAAGAAACACAACAAATTCTATTCAAAATGTGAACTTTTTGATATTACCATATAGTTGGTTATCTTTTAACACATTGAATACAACGTACAAGTGTTTCACATGTTCATCCAAATTCTTGTTATAAACTAAAATATCATTAAAGTAAATTACTACAAATTTCCCTATGAAAGCATGTAAGACATGATTCATTAACCTTATGAATGTACTGAGTGCATTAGTTAATCCAAAAGGCATTACTAACCACTCAACAATCCATATTTAGTTTTAAATGTTGTTTTCCATTCATTTCCTTCTTTCATTAGAATTTGATAATAGTCATTCTTTAAATCAATTTTTGAAAACACACATGAACCATGCAACTCATCAAGCATATAATCTAATCTAGGGATAGGATGTCTATACTTTATAGTGATCTTATTGATGGCTCGACAATCCATACACATATGCCATGTTCCATCTTTCTTTGGGACTAAGATGATAGGGACAACGCATGGGTTAAGACTCTCCCTTACAAATCCCTTTTGCACCAACTCATTCACCTATCTCTATATCTCCTTCATTTCATCTAGATTAGCTTTATAAGTAGGTCAATTTGGTATGCCAACACCAGGTATGAAGTCTATTTGGTGCTTAATGTCAAGGAGTTAAGCTCGGATAATGCCTTTAGTTTCGCCTTTTGACTTAATGCATCAGCAACAACATTAGCATTACCTGGCTTATATTGAAGTTTGTAGTTGAATTCAGCCAAGAAATCTTGCTAATGATTTTGCTTGGGGCTAAACTTCTTTTGCAATTGGAAGTAGTTGGTAGCGACGTTGTTGGTCATGATCACAAACTGATTTCCAAGCAAATAGTGCCTTTATGTGCATAAGTAGTGGATGGTGGTAGTCATCTCTTTGTATTATACATTGTACCACCTTTTCATATCGTTTAACTTATGACTTTCATAAGTAATGGGATGCCCATCTTGCATCAAGACTCCCCCAATGGTGAAGTCAGATGTGTCTATGTGAACTTTGAAAGCCTTTTCATAGTTAGGCAATGCCATAACAGGTTCTTTAAAGATTGAACTCTTTCAAGATTGGCATTCCTTCGACCAATGCCATGTGTGACGTTCTTCTTAAGTAGATTTGTCAATGGTGTGGCTATGGCAGAATATCCCTTGATGAACCATTGATAGTAGTTGATCAGTCCTAAGAATGATCACAATTCAGGGACCTTTATAGGGGGCGCCCACTCTTGAATGGCATAGACCTTTGCTCAATCCATCATAAGCTTGCCATCCTTGATCTTGTGACCAAGGAAATCTACTCTTGCTCCCCAAAAAAGCACTTCTTTTTCTTGACATATAGCTTGTTTTCATTTAGCACTTGAGAGACATGTTTCAAGTGAACTTTGTGCTCTTCAAGAGTGTTACTATAGATCACTATGTCATCCAAATAAACTACCATAAATTTGTCAAGAAAGGGGGAAGTACCTTGTTCATTAGTGTGTAGAAGGTAGCAAGGGCGTTGGTGAGACCAAAGGGTATAACTAGGAACTCAAAAACTTTATAATGCATTACGCACACAATTTTTGGCTTATCACTAACTGCTATATGAACTTGATAGTAGCCCGACCTTAGGTCCAACTTTGTGAAGTACGTTGCCTTCCCCAATTGATCAAAGAGCTCAACTATCAGTATAATTAGGTACTTGTTCTTAATGGTTACCTTGTTTAAGGTTCGGTAGTCTATGAACATTCGTAATGATCTATCCTTCTTCTTTTGAAATAAGACTGGAGCATTATAAGGGGCTTTTGATGATTGAATATAGCTTGAGTCAAGCAAATCTAAAAGTTGCTTCCTCAATTCTGTAAGTTCAGGAGGTGTCATGTAGTAAAGGGCCATGGTAGGAGGTTTGGCACCAGGTTCCAATTCGATGTGATGATCCACATCTCGCTTGGGAGGAAATTTCTTAGGCAACTCCGAAGGCATCATGTCCTTAAACTCTTCAAGGAAAACTTGAATGGGTTATGGAAACGAAGGAGTAGGCTTTGTTGTATCTTCCTCATCCCTTAATTCCCTTATTATGGCAACATCACTTTGATCCACTTTCAAACCTCATTTGAATTGTAAGGTAGAAATCATCCCTTAATTCCTTTATTGTGGCAACACCTTTAGATTTCTCTATACTTTTCAATGGAATCCCTCGAATCTTGTGGTTGTCAAAAATGACAAGGGAATTTGATGTAGGAATTGGAAAAGCTAAAGCTTTTCAAAAGAAAGAAAGACCTAAAACCATTTTAAAATCATCCATAGGGACAATGGTAAAGTCTAGCTTACCATGCCAATCACCAATTTTGATGACTACTCTCTTCGCTATCCCATGAGTTGGCTTTGCTTTAGAATTGACTGCCTTGATGGTGCCAACTCCCTTAGAAAGTTTAAGACCCAGACATTTGGCCTCTTATATTTCTATAAAGCTGTGTGTGGCTACCGTGTCTAGCTTAGCACCCACAACTTTGCTTTTGATGGATGTATCAACATACAATAAGCCTTTCTCCTTGGGGATAGTTGGAGAGAAAAGTTTGGAAAGAGTACCCAAGTATTGGATATCTCCCAAATTGGCTTGAGGCTCCTCTTTAGACCTCTCCTTGTTGAGTTCTGCCATGATGGCATTCATTGCCTTGTAATTAGGGCAATCCTTAACCCAATGTTGTCCATTGCAAATGATGCATAGCCTTGGAGGTCCATTGTGCTTGCCCAAAGAGTTTTTGGGCTTGCCACTTGAGGATTTTTTATGTCTTCCCTCTTTGTGGCTTGCTTCTCTTTTTTATTCGGGCTTCTCTCTTCCACTTTTGTTAGAGTTAGGCTTTTTAATCTTGGAATGGGTAGAATAGTTGATTAGTGTTTAGGTTATAGCAATGGCATCATCCAAAGTTTGCACGTTACACCTATCTAATTCTAATCTTGCCTAATCCTTCAAGCCATCTTTAAAGTGGAAGAGGAAGTCCTTATTGGATAGGTCATCAATCTCAAGTATAAGAGTAGTAAATTCCTTAATGTATACAGAAATACTACCTATTTGCTCGAGATGATGTAGTTTCCCTCTACCTTTATTATTTGCATTGTGAGGGACAAAGTGCTTGCGTAACTCAACCTTGAATTATTCCCATGTGTTGATCACACACAGGCCTTTCTCCTATTCAAAATGCTTCCTTCTCCACCATAGTTGAGCAGTACCATGGAAGAAGATTGGGGCATTACTTATCCTAGCAATGTCATCAACAACTCCCATGGCCTTAAAGTATTGTTTAAGGCCAGAGAGAAAGTTTTCCATAATGATGGCATTGTGAATGCCATTGTACATGGCAAGCTTGGGAACTTTTAGACTATGCCCAATAGTAGTGCTACTTGTGCCAGCAGTACTTGTCAAAGGTGGATTGGTTTGATGAAGTGAACCCATCTCCCTACAAAGATCATGAATCTCTCCTTCAACGAACTTCCGTAGATCAGGCAGTTCTTAGATAAGGGAGCTTAGTTCTCAGCTAAGGGAGCTTAGTTCTCCCTTGAATGCGTAGCTAAATTCTTCGATCATAGACTTGGCAACCTTGGTGATTTCAACGTTCTTATGGATCAAATTGTCAATAAGTTCACTTAGTTCTCCCGTAAGGAAATCACATCCGTGATGCTCCTTTCTAGGACAGCCACACGAGACTCCACAAGCTCCTTTGTTGCGGCCTTAGACTTCCCACATTTAGCTAGAACATGCTACTCCTCTCGTCCATATGCTTGAAGCTCGATCTGTTGCTCTTCAATGTCGGCAACAACAATTCCTTCCTCATTTGCCATGCTCACAACTCAGGCAAGAACAAAGTTGAAACTAGGATTCAACCATGCTTTGATATCACTTGTCACAAAGTTAGGCTCGAATTGTGCTAACCTGGGCGACACTTAAACACCTTGTGAGAAAAGATGAACTAAGTAAGCCTTAGAGAGTTTGAGAGAATCAACTTGGAGTCAAGAGAGGCTAGAAAGGGACAAGGAAACCAAAGGCATAAGAGAGCGCTTTGCAAAAGAGAGAACTTTTAATTCAATGGTATCTTATAATTGAGAGGAATGAGGTATTTATAGTGGTTCCACCTCCTCAATGTGTGGCTACAATTATTTGTTCCAAATTTCTATGGAACCCTTTAGATTAAGACTATTCTAGAATAGCTTAGATATTTACAAGAGAGAATTCTAAAGACTCATTTGTCCAGGATGTTCTAGCTAAGTCCTTGGGGCAACAATCAGGCTAGGCGTCCATTAGGCTTAGTTGGGCAATGCTCTTGGTATGGGCCATGACATTAATCCCTTTTAAAGGAGGTAATCCTTGAAGAATCTCTTCATAAAATAAATCTTCAACCTCATGCAATAATGGAATAACCACACTAGGCAAAAAGGAATTAAAGTTATTAGATAAAAAATAAACATCTTTGTACACAAGTAAAAATAGTTGTTGTCTTGCGATCATAGCACTCTTAACCTCACTTTTTCTAGCAAACACACTTACCTTCTTACTTTTCTCTCCTTTTTGCACACTTTTTTCTCTAACTTTTCTCTCTGCCTTACTTTTTTTGCTTGAATTTTTTCCCTCAACCTCACTTTCTCTCTTTGCCTTTGAACTCTCCCTCTCTTTCTTTTTCTTTTCCCTTTGTTCTCTCATTTTGCACTCTCTTATTATCTTAATTTGATCTTCATATGCTTAAATTGGTTTGAGAGAGGTTAATACAATAGTCTAATTATTAATTATAAAGGAGTATCTATTCTTGTGGCCATCGTGAGTAACCTTCCTATCAAATTGTCATGGTTGCCTAAGAAGTATATAACCAACATGCATTGGTGCCACATTACAGAGAACCTCATCCTTGTAATTACTAATAGTAAAGGCAACTAAAACTTGCTTTATTGATCTAATTTCTCCACAATCATTCAACCATTATAGCTTATAAGGTTTAGGATGTTTGAAGATATCCAAATTCAATTTCTTTACCAATAAAGTATTAGCAACATTAGTATAACTTCTATTATCAATAATCATGCTACATACCTTGTCTTTAACGTGACATTTTGTATAGAAAATGTGCTCATGCTACTCCTCATCATTATCATCTTTAGGTTGAATACTTAATGCATATCTTGCAACTAGCATATCTCTATAAATAGGTTTTTCAACTTCAACATCAAAATAATTCTTTAATGGTAGCATGTCATTATCACTTGAGCTAATGCTTTTTAAGTGACAATTCTCCAACATGATCATAGGTCCATGTTCTTAACACCTAAACCACTTAACATCATGAGATTTAGAAGATTTCATTTTGCTTTTACCTTTAGAAAAAGCAACTGATTCCTTTGGCCGCGTACCTTCTTTTGACTTTGACGCTGCTTTGGTATTTTTCCAAGTTGCCATCCATGTAGAATTAAAAGCTAATACAAATTTCGATCCTTTGGACTTGATTTGTTTCTCCACCTTGATAGCCTTATACAACATCTCATCCATCTCCAAATAAAGTTGCAAATCCACTACATTTGCAATTTTCTTGTTCAAGCCACCAATAAACCTTGTCATGGTAGCCTCTTAGTCCTCCTCTACATTAGCTCTAATAATAGCTATCTCCATCTCTTTGTAATAGTTCTCCACACTCATGGACCTTTGCACAAGCCCTAACAACTTTCTATGTAAGTCTCTATGGTAGTGGCTAAGTATAAATCTCTTGTGCATTACTGATTTCATCACTTCTTATGACTAAATTGGCTTATCACCATTCTTCCTTCTACTTATCACCAATTGATCCCACCAAATACTTGCATAATTAGTGAATTCTACAACTGCCAATTTTACTTTTTTCTCCTTGGAATAATTATGGTAATCAAATACATGCTTCACCTTTCTCTCCTACTCCAAATAATGTTTAGGATGATTTTTCCCTTGAAATGCTAGAATCTTCATCTTTATGCTACCCAAATTGCTCTCTTTTGGAAATAGCCTTCTTGCCTTTTCTTGAGCTTGATCCTTCATAGTTTGACTCTTCCTTATCTTCTTCCTCAATCACATGCCTTCTAGAGGATTTGGATTTGCTAGGTGATTATAACTCATCTAGCCTTTTATTTATCATCTAAAATTAGTTGGTGATAGCCTTCATCTATATCATGCACTTCTCCTTCATTATTCATGTTTACAACCTATAGAAACACGTTAGTAATAAAAAAAAAAATTTCTTCACACACTCCCTTATGTGTTTGTCCTCAAATTAGATTATTATCACATGTATTTCACTTTATTCTGAGTTTTCACAATGATGATCTCACCACTCTTGCCTTTTTCCACTCAAGCTAGGCCCTCTTTATGTTTTTGAAAGGCTTAAGATCAACAAATCACAATGAGCAATCTATTAGATGGTGACAAATCTCAAAATTAGAACTTTTAAAACATATTTAAGATATTCCTTTTAGGCTTAAAAAAGGAAAAAAAAATTAGATTTACAACCTTATAAATGTACACAATAGGTTGCAAGAATAAATATGCACCACTCAACTTAAATACAACTTCTTTGTCTTCCTTTTTCTTCTTTTTCTCTTTTCATTTTTTTTCATTTTTTTTTCTTTTATTTTGTCAACTTTCTCTCTATTTTTTTTTTATAATCAAATCAATCACCCACAGAATTAACACAATTTCAAAAGTAATAAATTGATCAGAACAAACCATAAAAACTAAGCAAAGAAATACAAGGATTGAATAAAGTGCAAAGAAAAGTACTAAACATAGATGGAAAAGAGATACGTAACTTATTTTTAGAACCAAGGCTTAATATCAACTAATAAAGAACTTGTTAAGCGACCTGCTCTAAGAACCCTTGAATCAATTTGTTATACATGCTCCAGAAAGCTAGGGAACAAGTTTGGTTGATCAAATCAGAACCCTAAGAAAACTAATTCCTAAAATTCCCAATCTTAAGACACTACAAAGGTTAATCACTCCCTTTGATAAGTCAAGACAATGTATTCTTCTAAGAACATAAGAAAGCAAAACAAAGCTTATTGAAAAAAAAACTCATTCTTTTTTATTCCGTTTTACATAGTTGTAGCCTTTATATAGACATGTAAATATTACAATTTTATAAGGAAAAGGTGTTTCTTAACATACCTATATAGGAAAACCTTAATTATAAGTGATCCCTCTAATTAACAAATATAATTATTCCTTTGTTAGGAATCTTAAATCTATCTTGATTAGGAATCCTAAATCTACCTTAATTAGGAATTCTTAAAAAGACTACCATTAATGATATAAAGTCAAAGTAAAGATCAAACTATTGTATCAAGGCTCAGTTGAACTTACAAGGTCAAATAAACTCAAGAAGTTAAGCCTTTTCTACATGTAATTCGGCCTTAACTTAAAATCCAATAACCCAACATAAAATTAGGCCCATTAATGCAATTTAGCATGCAATTGAGCCTTTCCTTAGCTTGGTTATGCAACTTGGACTTATATCATGGGTTCCAAGTTTTGTTCTTCAAGTTCAAAGTCTTGTCCATCATCTTGCACATAAAAATAAGTGATTATCCTTAGTGTAGTATTAAAAACTTATAGAAAAACCTTGGAATCTTTTGGAGTACCCTCTTTATCATGCAGTTCCACGATTAAGCCTTGTAAACCTTGGAATTTCTTGATTAGGAATTCTAAATTTGTCTTAATTAGGAATCCTAAATCTGCCTTGATTAGGAATCCTAAATTAGCCTTGATTATGAATCCTTAAAAAGACTACCACTAATGATATGAAGGTCAAAGTAAAGGTCTAACTAATGTATCAAGACTCAACTGAACCTACAAGCCCAAATAAAACCAAGAAGTGAAGCCCTTTTTTTTTCATATGTAATTCGGCCTTAACTTCAAATCCAGCAACCTAACACAAAATCAAGCCCATTAATACAATTTAGCATGCAATTGAGCCTTTCCTTAGCTTAGTCATGCAGTTCAAACTTATATCATGGGCTCTAAGTTTTGTTCTTCAAGTTTTAAGCCTTGTCCATCATCCTGCACATAAAGATAAGTGATTATCCTTAGTGTAGCATTGAAAACTTTTAAAATAGCCTTAGAATGATCTAAAGCACCCTCTTTGTCATGTAGTTCCATGATTAAGCCTTATAAATCCTTTTTCATTCGTTTTGTCCTTGCTTTAGTCATTGGAACACAATTACTTCCAAAGGATCTAGGGAATACTTGCTATGTTGCACTTGAATAGTACCTTGTTCTCCATCAATCCACTAACCATTTAATAAGGGCTAATGACACATTCAAGAGCAAAGAGGATGAAAGAGGCACTTAGTAGGCTAATTGAAGAAATTGGGGCCAAAGAAGTTAATTAAAACTTAGAGAGCAACAAAATATATCTTAATGTAGGCCAAGACTTTATTAATTGTATAAGTATGCTAAATGGGATAATGTCAAGTGATTAAAAAAGTTTCTAGAACAACTTTTAAACAAAATGAGAATAAATTTATTGTCAACCTTTTTACACACTTTGTCCTTATCTCTAAGGTTGTTGATTCAAACTATAAATAAACTTGATTTCATTATTAAAGGGGGTAGATAATTGGTAAAATAAAAATGTGTGAATTTTCTCCTCCAATGATGATGTTATATACCTTATCATTAATGTGGCATCATGTTTCAAAAATATTATCTCTTTGCATCTCATTGTCATAGCCACTAACACATCTCTCTCAATTGGGTACTCCTCTTCACTACATACATCCTTTAATGGTGGCATAGAGTTATCACCAGACTTACTTTTTGATGGAAGTGTACCAGTTCAAATCAATAAGGGAGTTGATGCTCTACAAAACCTTGGATCACTAATGACAAGGGCACGGTCAAAGAAAATAAAGGAAGCATTTAATAAATTGTTGTGTGATATTTACTTACAGAAAGTTGTTAGGCATGAGTTAAGGATGATGAGGCTTCACTAGGGCTTACAAATGTGTCATCTGTGAAGGAATATGAAAACCATGGCCTTAAGAAGGAAGTTAGAGTTGAGAGCCCGTGTTTGGGCATTTAAATGGGTTATTTTCATGGGTTTATATTGTTATGTAGTGGGTTGGACAAATTTTAGCATCTTAATGGGTTATTTTCATAGATTTTTATTATTATTTAGTGGGCTAGATAAATTTCCAGTATAAGCCCACCTTAGTAGTTAGGGTTTTTGGGGGTTAGCATATAAAAAGAGAAAAAGGATGGCTGGCGGAGGCAGAACTTTGTTTTATGAGTGAATGAGTTATTTTCTCTAGTTCTTTGAAAACTAATTCTAATATTTCATACTTAAGTGTGTTGGTTCAATAGACTTATCTTCTTTAACATTATCATTGTTAATAGTGACTTTTAAATCCTATAGTTCTAGTTCTTGGTTGTTTATAATCATTAAGTCAGAACTCCAATCCCTTAACCTTTGTTAAAATGATCCTATACCAATATTAGTGTTGGGTTTTGTTTGCATATAATCAGAGTTCATGTACTGTTAGCACCAAAGCTTGGTGAAGAGGATGATAATGAATATAAAGAGGGCGATAACATTAGTGGAAGTTATAGAGGGAGCTTTACAGGGGGTTGAGGTAGTAAAACAGGTAAAGGAATCCATGGTAGTGGAATGGAGCATGATATGTATATTGAAATTCGTGAGCAGAGGACTAGGGGGAAAAGGGGTAAACAAAAATCTTAGTAGCATTAAAATGAAAATAGCTTCTTTCCAAGGGAAAGCTAACCCTAATGTCTATTTGGATTAGAAACAAAGGATAGAACTAATATATAAGTGTCACAACTTCTCTAAGGAGAAGAAGGTAAAGTTAGCTATAACAGAGCTCCATGATTATCTTATAGTATGGTGGGACCAACAGGTTACCACTAAGAGAAGAAACTTTGAGAGAACCATAAAAACTTAAAATGAGTTGAAGACTATCATAAGAAGAAGATTTATTCCTAACTCTTATTATAAGGATTTGTATAACAAGTTGTAGATCTCCCAAGGTTCTAAGAGTAAAAAAGAGTACCATAAGGAGATAGAGATTGCTATGGTTAGGGCAAATGTAATGGATGATAGGGAGGCAACCATGGCTAGGTTTCTCTAGGGGTTGAATAGTAGCATAGCTGATGTGGTAGAACTGTGATACTATATAGAGCATGAGAATATGGAACACATTGCCATGAAAGTTGAGAGGCAGCTTAACGGAAGGAGTATTTCTAAATATAATTAGAACTTGGGTTCATCTTTCTGGAATTTAAACTAGGAGAAGAAGGAACAGAAGATGACTCTTAAGCTTAAAACCAATTCACATAAACTTAAGACTATTAGGGAAAATTTGAGCAAAAACTTAAGGGCACCTAAGTAAAAACTAAGGACATTAAATACTTTAGATGTCTAGGTAGGATCATGTGGCTTCACAATGTCCTAACAAGAGAACTATATACTTTAAAGCAAATAATGATTATATGCCTAGCAATGAAGCTAGTGATGAAGACCAAATGCCATCACTAGAGGATATTAGTGATATTGATAAGGGGATAGAGTATCTAGAGCATGATGGAAGGCTTTTAGTCACAAGGAGAGCGTTTAGCATACAAGTTAAAGAGGATGATGTTGGGATGCAACAGGAAAATATTTTCCATACTTGGTGTTTAATTCAAGATATACTTTGTTGCTTGATCATAGATGGAGGTAGTTGCACTAATGTAACAAGTATAAAGTTGGTGGAGAAATTGAGCTTGCCTATAATCAAACATCCTAAGTCATATAACTTGCAATAGTTGAATGACAATGGAGTGACATTATGCATTCACCATGGATGGAAAATCATTCACACTTGTTCCATTGACTCCAAAACAAGTGTATGAAGACCAAGTGAGACTTTATGAAAGTGAGTAAAAGAGGAGCGAAAAGAAAGAGAAAGTAGAGAGAAAAGAAAGTAAAGGAGAGAAAAACAAGGTGAAAGCACTTAATAGTGCTAAGTACAAGAGTGGTCAGGTTCAAAAGAGTGAAGATGAGAGAAAACAAGTGAGTGTGTTTACAAAGGGAGCAAATATTAGGGTTGCCTTTTAAGTTAAGCAACAAATGATCTTGATCCTTTAATTCTTATTTGTCTAACACTGACCTTGATTTATCTTTGCCTAATGCTATTTCATCTTTGTTGCAAGATTATAATGATGTATCCTTAAGGAGATCCTAGATCGCTTACCACCAATAAGAAGGATTGAACATCACATTGATCTTATTCCTAAAGCTCCTATTCCCAACAAGCTAGCATATAGAAGTAATTCTGAGGAGACAAAGGAGCTTCAAAGGCAAGTTGATGAATTGATGAAGAAGGGACATGTAAGGGAGAGCATGAGCCCAAGTGCAGTGTTAGTATTGCTTGTGCCAAAGAAAGATGGATCTTAAAGGATATGTGTCGATTGCAGAACTATCAATAAAATAACAGTTAAGCATTGACATCCTATATGTGGGCTTGATTATATGCTTGATGAATTGCATGATGTTTGCTACTTCCCTAAAATTGACCTTAAGAGTGGGTATCCTTAAATTAGGATGAGAGAAGGTGATGAATAAGAAAACTATATTTTAGACTAAGCATGGCTTATATGAATGGTTAGTTATGCCCTTCGGTTTAACTAATGCACCTAGCACTTTTATGAGACTAATGAATCCTGTTTAAAGACCTTTCTTAGGCAAATTAGTTGTGGCTTATTTTAATGACATATTAGTATACAATAGGAATTTAAAAGAGGTTGATAAAGAGAAGATTAAGGCTATTAAAAAATGAATGACCTACACATAAGAGCATGAGCGAAGTGAGGAGTTTCCATGGTTTTGCTAGCTTTTATAGGAGGTTTATTGAGGATTTTAGTACCATAGCTGCACCATTGATTGGGATGATTAAAAAGAGTATGGGTTTGAAGTGACATAAGGTACAATAATATGCTTTGATTTACTTAAGGTTAAGTTGTGTAATGCAGCACTTCTTACTTTGCTTGATTTTTCTAAGATCTTTAAAATTGAATGTGACGCATTAAGCATTGGGATTGGGGGAGTTCTCAAGCAAGAGAAACAACCAATTGCATTTAGTAAGAAGTTAAGTGAGGCAACAATGAATTATCTAACTTATAATAAAGAAATGTATGCACTTGTTAGGTCTTTGGAAATGTGAAATGTGACAGCATTACCTTTGGCTTAAAGAGTTTGTAATTCAAGGCAAGTTGAATAGAAGACATGCAAAATGAGTTGAGTTTATTGAAACTTTTTCATATCTAATTCAATACAAATCAGATAAGGAAAATGTTGTTGCTAACACATTGTCGTGTACATACACAATGGTTAGCACTTTGAGCATTAAGTTGTTAGGGTTTGAGCACAATATTGATTTGTATGCTAATGATGCTAACTTTGGTAACGTGTATGCTGCTTAATGTCCATTAAATAAGGAAGCTATTATTAATGAATAACTTCTTTCAACTAAAAGAAAAGAGTTTATTACTTGAAACATAAGTTCATCTCTTAATTACTAGATAATAAGAATTTTAATCTACGTAGTTTGAATCCATTAAATTGCATTAAATAAAGTAACTAGGCAACCTGCCCTAGGAACCTTTGAATCAATTTGTTATATACACCTTAGAAAGTTAGGAAGCAAGTTGGGTTGATTAGATTAGAACCCTAAGGGAACTAATTCCTAATCTTAAGATTCCATAAAGGTTAATCACTCCTTTGATAAGCTAAGCCAATGTATTCTTCCAAAAACACAAGAAAGCAAAGCAAAGCTTACTAAAAAATACCTTAATTTTGTTCATTCCATTTTACATAGTTGTAGCCTTTAGATAGGCATGTCAATATTACAATCCTATAAGGAAAAAGTATTTCTTAACATACTGATATAGGAAAACCTTAATTACAAGTGATCCCTCTAATTAAGGAATACAATTCTACCTTAATTATGAATCCTAAATTTTCTTGATTAGGAATCTTATATTTGCCTTGATTAGGAATCCTAAATCTGCCTTGATTAGGAATACTAAATTTGCCTTGATTAAAAATCCTAAATTTGCCTTGGTTAGGAATTCTTAAAAAGACTAACACTAATGATATAAAATCAAAGTAAAGATCTAACTAATGTATTAAGATTCAATTGAACTTATAAGCCCAATTAAATCCAAGTAGTCTTTTCTACATGTAATTTAGCCTTAACTTAAAGTGTAGCAATCCAACACAAAATTAGGCCTATTAATACAACTTGCAATTGAGTCTTTCCTTAACTTGGTTATTTAGCTTGGACTTATATCATGGGCTATAAGTTTTGTTCTTTAAGTCTTAAGCCTTATCCATCATCTTGCACATAATGATAAGTGATGATCCTTGGTGTAGCATTGAAAAATTTTAGAACAACCTTGAAATCTTTTGGAGCACACCCGTTGTTACGCAGCTCCATGATTAAGCCTTGTAAAGCCTCTTTCATCCTCTTTGTGCTTGCTTTAGTTATTGGACCACCGATTCCTTGAAAAAGATCTAGGGAATAATTGCTTTATTGCACTTAAATAGCACCATATTCTCCATCATTCCTCCCCTCCTTGAAAGGATTCATCCTTGAATCACCTACATCAAACAAAGATAAGTTAGAAGCATTAAAAGTAACACTAAAATCTAACTTGTGGGGGAAGTCGTTCCTTCCTCATATGCACCAATACCCAATCACCAGGTTCAAAGACAACCTTCACACACCACTTATTAACTTGCTTAGCATATTGCTTATTCTTACTTTCAGGTTAGCCTAAACCTTTAATGTTAGCCTAAACCTTGACATGTAAATCCTTCACAAATTTAACCTTTTTCATACCATCAATGTTAGCATGCTCTTTAGTAGGCAAAGATAAAATCTCCAATAGACTTAAAGGATTAAAACTATAAGCAACTTCAAAAGATAACAAGGAAGTAGTAGAATGAACAAATCTGTCATAAACAAACTCAACATGTGGTAAACATTGTTCCTATTACTTCAAGTTCTTTTGAATGATAACATGTAACAAAGTAATGAGTGCCCTATTCATTATTTTAGTTTGTCCATCTGTTTGAGGATGTGTAACATTAGAAAATAAGAGTTTAGTTCCCAAATTTATTCGATAAAATGTGCTAAAAATGACTTAAGAGCTTAACATCCCTATCGTTAACAATAGTTCTTGGTAATCCATGCAAATGCATCACTTCCTTAAAGAATAACTCAGTAATATGTGTTGCATCATTGGTTTTAAAACATGCAATAAAATGAGTCATTTTGCTAAACCTATCAACAATGACAAATATGCTACCACTTTAAGACCTTGGTAATCTTAAGACAAAGTCTATAGAAATATCAGTCCAAAGATACACAGGCAAAGGTGTATACAGGCCATGTGATTTAACTCTAACCTTTGCTTGCCTACATGTAATGCACTTATCACAAATGGAATGCACATCATGCTTTATTAGGCCAATAAAAATTCTCATGCAATATATCTAGAGTCTTTTGCACACCAATGTGCCCATTAAACCACCCTCATGAGTTTCTCTAACAATTAACTCACGAATAGAACAAATAGGCACACATAATTTATCCCTCTTAAACAAAAACCCTTTATGCTTATAAAATTCACCAAAGGCACACTTATCTCATGCATTCCACACCTAGCCAAAACCAGAATTATTCGCATACAAGCTCTCAAGCAATTCAAAACCAAGTAACTTAGTTTACAAAAAAGTAAGTAATGTGTACCTCCTAGACAATGTATCAGCAACAATGTTTTCCTTTCCATGTTTATACTTGATCACATAAGGAAATGTGTCAATGAACTCCAACCACTTAGCATGTCTTTTATTAAGCTTCCCTTAGGATTTCAAGAACTTTAAGCCCTTGTGATCAAAATGAATGATGAATTCCCTTAGCCACAAATAATGTTACCATGTTTCAAGATTTCTTACCAATATGTAAAGTTCCTTATCATAAGTGGGATAATTTAAGGCTATCTTACCTAGCTTTTCACTGAAATAAGCAATCAATTTGGAATCTTGCATAAAAACAGCCCCCTATTCATATTCCAAATTCATCATATTCTACCTTAAATACTTTATCAAAATTAGCAAGCATAACAAAGGAGCATTAGTAAGCTTTTCTTTAAAAGTACTAAAAGCCCGATCATGCACATCATCCCACTTGAAAACAACATTCTTTTTAACAAGTTCAATTAAAGGTGTAGCAATGGAACTAAAATCATTAACAAACCTATGATAAAAGCTTGCTAAACTATGAAAGCGTTTTACCTAGCTCATGTTCTTAGGTGTAGGCCAGTCCCTTATTGCCTTTACCTTCTCCCCATCAACACTAATACCTTGCAAACTAACAATATTGCTAAAAAACACAACGGATTCCATGCAAAATGTGCACTTTTTAAGATTAGCATATAGTTGGTTCTCTCTTAACATATTAAACACAACATCCAATTATTTAACATGTTCATCCAAATTCTTACTATAAACTAAAATATCATCAAGGTAAACTACTACAAATTTCCTTATGAAAGTACGTAAGACATGATTTATTAACCTTATGAATGTAATAGGTGCATTAATTAATCCAAAAGGCATTATTAACCATTCATACAATCCATATTTAGTTTTAAATGTTGTTTTCCATCCATCTCCCTCTTTCATGCGAATTTGATGATGGTCATTCTTTAAATCAATTTTTGAAAACACATACAAACCATGCAACTTATCAAGCATATCATCTAATCTAAGGATAAGATGTCTATATTTTATAGTGATCATATTGATGGCTCAACAATCTATAGACATGCACTATGTTTCATCCTTCTTTAGGACTAAAATGATAAGGATCCAACATGGGCTAAGACTTTGCCTTACAAATCTATTTTCCACCAACTCATCCATTTGTCTTTATGTTGTTCCCACAGCCTTGTATGGATTGTAATTATTGTCAACTAGATTTGATGCAAGAATGGAATAGTAATATGAAGTCACATGGAAGGGTAAGAAAGGAAATCCACTGTAGCTCAAGTAAGCCCTACTAGGGTTTTCATATGAAGTTACATGGAGGGGCAAAAAAGGAAATCCATTGTAGCTCAAGTAAGCCCTATTAGGGTTTTTATATAAAGTCACATGGAGGGGTCAAAAAGGAAATCCACTATAGCTCAAGTAAGCCCTACTAGGGTTTTCATAAAAGGTAATGCATAAACCAAGACTTATCTCTTTTCAGGGCAGCACACACGCACCAGAAAAAGGGGACACGAATACAAACCAAAAAAGGGAGAAATGAGACATTGGTGACACTAGAAACATGCGACGGTGAGAGCAAATTAGAAATGTGTGATGGTGAAAAACAGACCAGAAATGTGGGAGATGAAAAAGGGTGAAACACCATGAGACCAGGTGAGGTGTGAGACCAGGTGAGACGTGAGACCAGAAAAGGGTGAAACGGGTAACACCAGAACACATCGAAAGACCAGAATTGGTGAGACCAGAAAAGGGTGAAACCGGTGACACCAAAACACACCAAAAGACCAGAATTGGTAAAACTAGAAAAGGGTGAAACGTGTGACATCAGAACACACCGTCAGACCCAGAATTGATGAGACCAGAAAAGGGTGAAATGGTGAGACAATGAGACGATGAGACTAGGAGATGAGTGAGACCATGAGACAGTGAGACCAGGAGTTGTGTGAGACAACCTACAGAAGAAATTCGGTGAAACATTTGAGAGGACTCAACGAATTTTTCAGATTTCTTCAAGAGAGGTTAGAGAGTGTTTTGGTGATCTTCCAAGTGGTAGTGAAGCAGCCTATTCAAATCAAATAGAGGCAACACAAGTTAGAAGAAGGGCAGACATAATAAGTGACACTCTTTGTATTGTGATTGTTTTATATTTGAAATAGTGAAATAGTAGAAGATTAAGACATCCATTGTAATCATAGGGGATACCACACTAGTGTTCTCAAGTATAGTGGATTGTCTCGGTAAAGGAAGAATCCCTGCCACTGTAGAGTACGTCATATTGATAGAACCACGTAAATCTCTCATGTCTTTACTTTGAATTTACATTCTATGTTTTGAATTGAGTTGTGAACATAACTAAAGAATCATTAAAGCCATAACCTAAAGAAGACCTAATAAAGAACAACCAATCTGTCTAATAGGCAAGGTGTCTGAAAGGTAACTTTGGGGACTATTGTGATTAGTAGGTAATAATAGATCTACCTTAGTTGAATCTGATAAAGAGTTCGCTTTTGAGAAGAGTTTAAAGTTATTCATATACCTGCATATTGATGAGAGCTAAAGTATTAAAGAAGTAGAATACTTTGGCTTAAATTATTAGAGTTTTTTTAAGGGGTGTGATACTGATTCACCCCCCTCTCAGTATCACAAACTAGTAGATCCTAGGGTGAAGTTGGGAACTTTAATTGGTATTAGAGCACAAGTTCACTAGTTTGAAACTTAACAGCTTGGTGTACTAGTTTGAAGTGTTTCAGAAGTTTTAACTTGTTCAGCAAACTGAGAAATGGATGCCAGTACCAGCATTAGCACTACTTATAGCAAGAAGGTTCCAATCTTCAATGGAACCAACTACCATATGTGGAGAGCAAGAATGTAGGTAGTTTTTGCAACCATGGGCATAAATGTGGTGAAATTAGTACAGGAGGGTTTTGTGCCCCCAGAAGAAGGTAAAGATCCAACCGTAGAGGAATAAAGGCAATTTGCGATAAATAGGAGGGTGAAGTTCCTGACTTCTTCCTAGGATCTACTAGTTTGTGATATTGAGAGGGGAGTGAATCAGTATCACCATAATTCTCAATTCGCAGGTAAGTGAACAACTTCAACTTCTTCTTAAAAGCAAACTCTTTCTCAGACTCGACTAAGGTGGATCTATTGTTACCTATTAATCACAATAGTCCCAAAAGTCACCTTTCAGACACCTCGCCTAATAAACAATTCGGATGTTCTTGTTTAGGTCTTTGTTAGGTTATGGGTTGGCTAGTACTTTAGCTGCGTTTACAATTCAATTCAAAATACAGAATATAAAGCAAATTAAGGACACACAAGATTTACGTGATTCTGTCAACATGACGTACATCCACGGTGGTAGGACTCTCCCTTACAGAGACTATCCACTATATTTAAGAATTCCAGTTACAATGGATGTCTTAATTCTCTCCTCCTTTCAATAATGTAATTACTAAGCAAGTACAATACAAAGAGTGTCACTTACTGTTTCTACCCTCCTTCTATCTTGTCTTGCCTCTGTTGAATTGAAAGGCTGCTCCACTGCCGCTTAGAAGTTCACCGTAATGCTCTCTATCCTCTCTTAAAGAATTCTGAAAATAAGTTGAGTTATTTACATGCTTTGCTGAATTCACAAACATCCTGCTTTCACTGTCTCACAAACCTCCTGCTTTCACTATCTCACTGTCTCCCCCGTCTTATTATCTCACGGCTTTACTGTTCCACGGCTTGCCCTCACCTATCCGTTTCACACCTCCTTTGGTCGTATCAAATTTTCTCCCTCTACTGCTAGTCATTGTTCATCGGTCGTCGGGTTTCTCTCCTTCCACCGGTGGTGAGTTTCTCTTCATCTGTTTCATGATTCTCTCCTTGCCATGTCGTTCGTTTGTCACATGCCATCGCAGATCTGCTGTTTGCTCTTTCGGTGGTGTCTCTCTCTTCGTTCATCTCTCTCTTGTTGTCCCGCTGAATTTCTCTCTCTTATTGCCGGATTTCTCTCTTTTACTGTCCAGCCATTCACTCTTCTTTGGTCGTTCACCTCTATTCTGCCGTTAGGTTTCTCTCTCTTCCAACGGCTATGTTTTATCTCTCTTGTGTTTTGGCAGACGATCTCTCTCTTCATTCAGCCCAGCTGTCGACCATTTGTCTCTCGACAGTTGTTCTTCGTTTAGCCCCCAATTTGTTTTTCACCCAATGTTACTGTTCACAACGACAACTGTTCACTCGGTGGCTGCACTGTTCACAACGACTGCTTCTTTTCTATTTTGTTGTACCTTGTTCTGCAGTTCGCTTGTCATCAGTGTGCTTCGGCCGTATGTTGTATTTTTCTGTTTTCTCTATTTGGCCATCCACACACTTTTGTATTTTGCCGTATAGTCAATTATGTTGGCCTTACCTTAATTTTGTCTCCTAAGGTCTTTGTATACTATCTTCAAAAAAAACCCTAATAGGGCTTACTTGCGGTAAATTTATTGTCTTGCCTCTTCATGTGGCTTTTACCTTTTTGTCCTTTTATGTGGCTTTACTTTCTTGCACACTTAAACTTAGTTGACAACAATTACAACCCATACAAGGCTATGGGAACAACAATCTCTCCCTTTGTAATTATTAGCAACACTCATAACAAAAGCCACTATGCAGCAGTTTCAACTCCCTCGAAATATGCACTCCCCCTTTCTTAACAGCTCCCCCTACACTATTGCTTCTCTCCCCCTTTGCCAACCAATTACAAATCTAAAAAATGCGTAAAGTAGAGATAGAGGATTCACCTAAACTTCAAACTTGAGCAGGCATGTGCATAGATAGACTTAATCTGTGCTTCTCAAATAGCTCCGTGGACAGAGATTTAATTTGAATATCTGAAATTTTATCTTTAGTGCCAACATACTCCAACTAAATTGTACCTTGTTCCTCTTGATCTTTGATGAAGTGATACCGGATGTCAATATGCTTGCACATCGAATGTTGAACTGGATTCTTGTTGAGATCAATAG